>JBCAUI010507816.1:0-24666 GCA_038406195.1 Haplosyllis anthogorgicola | reverse complement strand
TTTTTGGGGGAAAGGAGGGGAAAATTGGTTTGGTGCCCCCCCCCCCCACCGGCCGGGCGACCCCCCCCCCCGTACGGGAAATCCTGGATCCGCCAATGCAAATATAGTATTTTTTTAGAAATAACATGTTACAGCCTCAGCTCTTAGGGAGCCTCAGGAGCAGATTGGCCAGTCCTACTATAAGCGCCCTCTAGTTTCAAAACATTTTGTAAAAATCTGTCAATTCTAGATCTCAAGCATTGCAGAATCCTGGCTTTCGCGAGGCTAATCATTTCTACAAACCTGTCTCACCCAACTGATTAAATTTAGCTTTTCATTACCAATTCAATAATGTTGTCTTTTTTAGAGGTAAACGAAGATGTGACCCTTTTTACTTCAATAAGTACAAATCTTCAAAAAACCTCCATAACCAGGCTTAAACACACGCTACCACTAGTTTGTGCTTAAACCATTTCAGTTTTTCGAAACGCAGCGAATAAATGTAATCCGACAAATTAAGAACCTCTTAAGCCACATTAAACTTTTGGTTGACAAAAGTGTCGTCTGAGATGGTCAATCTGATGTAAGCATGTACGCGGACAGTCTGAAGTCTCATATGCAATTCCTTACTATTGTTCAGCGGAAATGATGGTTTTCAGTTGTTCGTGTTATTTTCTGGAGAAATTAGTTTCAGTGTTGTTGTTGGTTCATACTTTCTTTTCTGCTGCCAAAAATGTCTGATTTATCTGGGTGGTCCTGGATAACTATTTTGAGTACTGTGACCTTCATGCAGGAATATTTCGGTATCCGCATGCATCTTAAATATGTACACAGATGTGCAAATGACACTAGAATTGCAATATCGTTCTTGTGTAAGAAGAATTTTGTGTGACTGAGGAAAAACACATATGTGACGAAAGTTAACAAAAGCTACACACTAGTTGGTATAATTCAACGCAGTTGAGAACAATGGCTAAACGGTTTAAGGTGGAGCCGAGCATAACCTCGATGACTAGTCATCTTATATCATTATGAATTTGCATAAGGCTTTTGCATCATTACGAGATTGACATCCTACACCCTGTTACAGTTTCACATCTATTTTCTGCAAGAAGTACGCTTCAGTAACGACATTCCACGAACACCACATTTTTGCACTAGTTGACGCCTCCGTTTTCCATCTTGGTAATTACTACCTTCCGTTCAAATTAGTGCTGTCCGAGCCAATTAACCTAATTAATTCCATCCAATTAAGCAGGTAGAAGTTACAGGCGTGTGTCTTGTACAAAACATCAGTACAAGAGCTTTCACTTGTACAAACCAATCATCACCATCTTATTTTGCGACAATAGAATCCCATGTTGTTTTTTTTCCATTCGTACAAAAGTATCTATTGTTCCCTAAATGAAAAATATTCAACTGTACAACAAAGAACAGGCAGCAGGTCATGCCCCAGTTGTCACCGATGTCAACACTAAGCACATCATATTGTATCAATCTAACATCCATCACAAATAATTCTAAATAGAGGCCGTATCAATATGAACAGACAGAGAGACAAAGACAGATGAGAAAGAGAGAGAGAGAGAAAGAGAGAGAGAGAGAGAGAGAGAGAGAGAGAGAGAGAGAGAGGTGGACAGACAGACAGACAGACCGAACCATCACCAAATAAAACTAATGTGAGAAAGAATAAGATATGGTACCCAGAGGAAAGATAAAGAATGCAGACATAGAAGTGAGCAGATACTTTTATGTTGTAATTGCTGTCTGGCATCTGCGCTTACAAACAAGATTAGAACCTCACTCGTATCTTGTTTCATATCATTATTGTAACTCACTTAGGAGATAATTGTCTCATATTTCTAGGTACTCTTAAACTTAACGGCTTCATGTTTACCATCCCTGGTGACAGGTAACATTGACGTGTAACCATTAGAAACGTAGAACGTCATTAACGACAATTAAATTGTCCTTAGAAACACGAGAATGTAACTAAGTTTCCAAAGTCAAGTTCCTTGGCAACAAGAGCCGGGAAAGATAATTACAAATTAGACCAAAGAACTCTGGTAAAGTAAATATTGACAACAAGTCAGCATTTGGCAATTAACATCGTGTTGGCATGCAAGTATAAGCTACATAAGCCACAATAAGACACGATTAAGATGCCATTAGCAAATTGAACATACCATATACAAAGGAATAAAATTGTCTTGGTAAAAAGAACAAGAGAAAGCATCTATTAGTAGCAAAGAATAAGTATTTGGTAACCATTAGTAACTAGAAATGCATCTAAAAACCTTATCCAAAGTAACGAAGTTCAACAACACAGAATTAGGGTCTGGTAAATCTCTTGGTAAGTCTTCAGAAACAACTGTCAGAAGTATCATATGGCCATTAGCACAACGAAAACGATGAAAGAAATCATTTAACAATTAACTGCGAGATATCTCTTGTGTTAAATAACGTGAGGTCTTCCAATACGAATAATAAGAATCAGTTAAAAAGCATTGAATGTGAGAACTGTACTAAAAGTTTTGAAACCCGTGTTATTCCTTTTCTCAAGCAAAAGCAAATGGAAATTTAAATATACGTAATACAATTTCAGCATATACCAATTTAAGACAGAAAAATAAAACAAATAAATTGACATAAATGCGTGAGTACAAATCAGATGAACCCCCTTGTCTGTTACTTGTATCTGGCTTGTCTTTGTGCGACACTGACAACGGACGTCTTTGCCATCAAGGTTCCTCTGATCGCCCTGCCAACAGCTGTTACTGCCGAAGGATTCTCCGTTTCCTTCTCCGTTAGAGTAAACACCAGAGGCACTGCAGGCTTCCCACCTTACACATGCAACTGCAATCACCTGACAGTCTAGAGGCTACCCTATTGGTTAATTAGAGCTACCTGTAGCATTGTTTTAGCATCCTTTCCTCAGTTCAACATGCATCTCCACTGAGACTACATGTATTTTACATTTGAGTTAATAAACATAGATGCATAGACTTCATCTACATTATATTTGTTCTATGTTCAATATTTCATCTCCATTCATTATATCGCCATAATCCTTTTACAGTTACCGTCAGTGCCCTGACATCTAGCACTAGTGGCGTCATCTTTCATTCTTCCATTAAAAGAACTATTAGAGACAGGTGCCATCTAACCAGTCACCAGGGCTGACTACAATGTGCTTTTGTTTTGGAAATAAGACCAATGAAATAATTTTGACTTATTACATATCATTTTCATAATTAAACATGTCACACCGGTAGTTAGCAGACCGAAGGTATGCTGGGAAACAATGACACCTCCAGCACTGCACTGCAGTCAGATCGTAGTCTGGAGACCAGCCAAATTCTACCGAATTAGGTCTGGCAACTAGCCATGTTTAATCACTTTAATAATGATAATTAGTCCCATGTACCTAATTATATGAATTAACTAGACTGGTGATGGGGTAAAAATCACATGCAACTTCTTCTTTACAGTCCTCTGTAAGGACTGGTCAGCCAGGAATTCATAGTGGAAGGGACTGGACCCATCAGAATTCAAACTATACATTATCCCGGTATTTTTTCAAAACTGAAATATTTCTGTCATTTCAAGTTGATGATTCAAATAATGTAAACCAAAATTATTGAATTGGTCATTTCTTTTCTGCTTTTATGTTGAAATAGTTTGAAACAGAAACATTGAATTTATACACTCAAAATACATGATACTTGAACATGGAGTGAATTGATGATATACATTTTTACTGGTTTAAAATCAATGCTGCTTTGTTCAACTAATTTGACATAAAAATAATGTTGCATAAATTGTAAGCATAATTTTGGTTTATGTTATTTATACTATATACTTGATTTGGCGACAAGACAGAACATTGAAAAAATACGTGGATAACATACATTTTGTATTGCAATGCTTCTTTCGGTGAAAGATGTGTGATTGCTCGTCTACTCAGATCGGAGCTTTAGCAAACAGAGCTAGCAACCGACATGCATTGTACACTTCAGGTCTTTCCAGGCCAGGAACACAAAGCCACTCTTGTTAATCTTACATTTATGCCATTTACATGTTATCCTTTTATTTCTCAAACGCACCTGCCTTTCTTGGCCCCTTTCTCACAGACATTTATCCTTGTCATTATTGTCTATCTGTCATTAAACTTTAACCTGGCTTCCACTTTTCTGTAATCAATTTTAATTGCACATGACATCTGTCTGCACCAATGTACGCAATCAAGGTTACTTTCAAACAGTAACACAAGGCGTTCCACTTTAATGTAGAGAACGTGACATTACTCAAAGCTGTTGATTTGTGTGATGTTACTGTGTTTGTGTGAACCCCATTGGCAATTAGTGAGAAAAACTGCTTGGAAGCAAGTGATTGATGTGCGGGACAGATGTCATTAAGTCACAGCCTCTCCACTCTGAGGTGTAAACTTGGTACCAGGAAATGTTGATGATGAGTGTGCTATCAATGAATGGGATGTATGCTGCCCCTGTTACCATCTGAAAGTAATGGCATACACACTTGTCAGGGGCGGATCCAGGATTTCCCGTTAGGGGGGGCGCCCGGCCCGCTGGGGGGGGCGCCACCCCTATTTTCGCCCAAAATTTAGCGGAGCCCCCCCCCTAGATCCGCCAATGCTTGTTACTCAAAACATCAAAGGTTTAAAGCCCTACCACCTTGACACGTGTGAGACGTAACCTGAATCGTGACCTATATCTTCAGGCTGTGTCCCTCTGATGTGTCCTAGTATCTCACCTCATAAATGTGAAACTAATTTTCCTGCAGATGTTGTGGGAAGGATACGTCAGATTTCCCATCTATGTTTATTTACTTCTCTAGCATCAACTATTTACATAGATGTGGACACTGATGATTTTCTTTTCTTTTTGTATTCAAATGTAGGTGTTATTGCTGACTGCAAGTAGGATAAGTAATACCGTTTTAAATCTGCTGAGCCCCCTATGACAGATGGGACGCCATTGAGCTGATATATAAAATTCTAGACCGATTTCTTTTTACTCCTGTTTAATGTCTCGTCTCATATTTACCCTTAATGGGAAATACCTCCAACTCTACAGCATGGTTGTGGAAAATACTGTCATTTATTGTTTATATTCTCTCATTCTGTAGTTTACTAACTAGCAGTGTGCCATGTTGATAATTAGCAGGCTGGGATCCAGGATTTTCCGTGAGGGGGCACTCCCTCCAAATATTACGAAAAAAACCCAAAACACCGCACGAAAATGCGAAAAGGTTAGTCCTTGAAGGAGAGGCGCCCCCTGGATGTAGTTCCAAACAGTTGACTTTTGGTCAGGTGAAGGTTATATCAGACCTGTGAATTGGGGTGCTAAGCAGGAACTTACACAGCCTTCATCTTACTGACGAGTTACATAACAGGTATTTCTAGAATTTTTTTTCAATGAAAAAATATAAATGTCGCCTCTAAAGCTATATTTCTACCTGTTACCACAGAATCCACAAGAACCCGTGATACAGAGGTAACAGGTGATTAAACATGGTGAACACAGTAAACACGATCTGTTTACAGAGAAACGATCAATCTATGAAGAGTATCACGTTGCTCAAGGTTTAACTGCAAACCACAATAGTCTTTACAGTGAGGTCAGGTTACACGCTTTCTTCGTCTGATTATGTGAGCTGACACAGTACACGGAATTCATATCAGAAGCTTAACAATAGCGGATCAAAAGCACAGCGTGAAATTCATTCGTTCTCTCCTTTTGTTCTCTTCGTTTCCAAAATGATACCATTTTTGTGTACTCAATTTTGAAAAGGAAAAAAAAGAAAAAAAACCCCAAAATAATTCCATGTTGTGCCTTTTATGCGCTATTTTTCAAAACTTATGCTTTGTTCTTCATCCTCTGTAATAGCGAGGCCAAGTCACACGTTTTCTCAGTTCAAATAAGTGCACGGAATGTTTATAAATCTAAGTCATGTGAAATGATCAGATTCTATACCATTATTGACGGCGACGATGCTAAAAAAGAGGTGACGTCAAGTAACACGTTTTTACGTCATCATTGAACAGTCCGTATATCGTTGCCCACCATGGAAACGTTTTGATTTGCCCTCAGTAAATAGAGTAATGTGAAACCACTGTACTCAATCCATCCAACTTGTCAAGAAAGAAAATCGTATTAATAGCCTACGTAAGAATGTCTGTAGTATTCTATGTGCCGTAACAGAGACAAAGTCTGGTTTAAAAATGAAACTTTATTTGTGCAGCCATGTTGCCTTGCTGGGCTCCAACAACACAAGGGTACGCCACTGGGTATGCAGTTGGTATGAATTTCATCTCAGGGTACACTATACAAAACGCTCCGATAAGTACTGAAGTAAACGAACCTGCTACAATGTCTGAAGGAGCTCCTGTACGGTCCCTTGTCAGAGCTGTAACAGGATTTTCTTGTACTGAAACGATTTCCAGCCTCAGATCATGAAATTAGAATGAAATTGAATGAGTTCAGCATGAAATTCAATTGTAGCGGGGCGCTTAACTTTTAATAGTAATTCCATGATCTGAGGAGGGGAGGTTATTAAGGGGAGCCAAACCCTATTTTCGTCCTAAAATTAGTAAAACGATATGAAAATAAAACAATTCTGTCCACTGGGGTAGGGGGCGACGCCCTCCTACGCCCCCTAGATATCAGAGTACTACACGACAATGTGAGCTGTGTTTTCTTCAAATGCGTTATGGATACGTAAAATCTTGATATGTTTACAGCTCTTTTAAAGTTATTTCAACTTTAACACTTCATTGTATAATAACTTTATTCTATACCGATTTTTTATGTCGTCATTTCAAAAGATTTCAATATAACAGTATTAGGTTTAACACATTCTATTTTAAAATTAGGACGCTCCGTACTCCTACGGTTTTTCCTTAGGAGGTGTCTCTATCTGCACTTTTTTGTGGAACTAAAATAATAATTCTGGTTTCATGTGTTTAAGGGAAACCTTTGTGGGCAGCTAACTTGTTCCTTGCTAGCTCAGTTGGTAGAGCATTGGACTGTCAACTACACAGTAGTGATGGTTCAATACCTGATGAAAGAATAATTTCTTTTTCTATTTAAAATCAGTAATTGATTTTGTTTAAATCTCATTTTTATTAGACATTGGTCATGGTTAGATACCCAATCAAACAACAAGTGAAAACTCAGTACTTTTTTCTTGTTAATTATTTTACTAAAATTTGTCATTTCTTTACATTAGGATGCTCTTTGCTCTTAGATTTATTTCATGTAGTTCTTAAAAATTACTATAAACTGCACCATTGTATGATCAATGTGATCACATAAATGGATTTCTTTCTTTTATTTTGGTCCTTAACACCTGCCTAAATAGTCCAGTTGATAGCATGCTGGCTTTCTAATATATGTGTGGGTGTATGGATTGGGTTCAAACCCAAAACGCTATGTAAAATATTCTGTGAAAATGTAAATAACTCAATATTATTTCTTTTTTTTTGTAAAATCCTGGTCCATCCCATATTGCATTTGTATTTGCATTTACTTAGATATGTAATGTGGACCTGGTCCATTCAACATGTCAACATAGCATGCTGAATGAATGTAATTTGGATCTGGTCCATTCAACATGTCACAAGAGTGTGATTGAAGAACATAAAGTGGACCTGGTTTATCCCATATTGCATTTGCATTCACTTAGAAATGTCAAGTAGACCTGGTCCATTCGACATATAAACATGCATTAATTAATGAGTGGATGTAATTTGGAAATGGTCCATTCAAGACATCAGTAGTGTGTGATCAAGAAATGTAATATAGACCTGCACAAGTGAATCCAGGATTTCTTGTTGAAGGCAGCACCCTGGCACCTTCAAGGGTGTATTTCATCATTTTTCCTCCAAAACTCAATGAAAATGAAAGAAATTTGGACTGTTGGAGCTTAAAAACCAGATGTCATAAAAATTGACCATGATGGAAAACAAATGTTATACAATTTTCCACTTTCCTACACATGCATGAACATTTAAATGGCTATGTTTAATTGAAAAGCATTCTTCTACTATTTATGCCCAATAACAAAAGAAATAAATCTTTATAAATTAAAAAGGAAATAAAATTGAGTTATTTACATTTTCACAAAATATTTTATGTAGGGTGTTGGATTCAAACTTGATCCCTTCTCCCACATCTCTGTTTGGAAGCCAGCATGCTATCAACTGGACTATTTAGGCAGGTGTTAAGGGACACAATAGAAGAGAGAAACACATTTATGTGATAACATTGATCATGCAATGGTGCAATCTGTGGTAATTTTTAGGAACTACACGAAATAAATCTAGGAGGAAGGAGCATCCTAATGAATTTTAAAATCTATTAGAGTGAATTACCTTTCTCTTTAATGTTACTTGATAAAAGGATTTGCCTTCAGCAGTGTTGATTTTTATGCTTTAAAAAAGGGAAAGTGTCATACAGAAGTACATTAATACCTCAATAAAAAACTTCAAAACTTTAAACCAAAACTTTTTGCTAAGATTGATTCAAGTAGCTGCAGCAGCTAATCCGCGGGGAGTCCCGGTGACTATTAACAACAACTCTCCTCCCCTTCACCCCACCAGCAACTGTTACCATAAATGCTCCGATACAACCAGCACCACTCTTAGATCGGAGCTTGGGGCAACAGAGCTCAGGTCGGAGGAGCTCAGTGACATTTTTGTTTCAGTTGAGACATTACAAACTTTAGCTAATTGGCTAAATAGGTGGACTCTCACCCTGTCCTTTTCACCAAGGTTTCTCACTGTGATTTACAATGGAGCCTATTGGTTAGTTTGCGAGTGGCAGTTAATATGGAAATTTTGTACTGACAAGCCCAACCTGTAGCATGAACATAAAACTACGGATCATGAAATTCTTACCAATTGTTTAACGCCCAGCAACATGGAATCTCATGTCAGGCTAATGAAGCGAATAATATCTCAGCGTGGAAGTCCATTCACATAAAATTGATAGCAATTTCATGATCTGCTGAACATGATTTCTTAAATAAACAAAAAATTTCTATTTCTTTCCTTTTATACTTGTACACTGATAGATCAATGAGAGGATTTCCCCACACTGTGTGAGTTCACATGCACTTCATTTTAACAGAATGCGGCGGTTAATGCGTGGGGCTGGATCCTATCATGTTGCGGCGGAACCTTGTGATGTTACCTCCATAAGGATACGTCGATTAATTAGTCTATTTTGACTTCAGGGGATTAGTTCCCAGACTTTCCAACTGATGTCAGGCTAATTTGTTATGCTGTGCAATGCATGAATACATGTAGACAATAACACCAAAACTATGAAATCATGAACCAGTGCTCTGACCTAACTGAAAGAGTCAATCTATGACTACACAACCTGAATACAGATGGATCCTTATTGTTGTATCGATTGACTGCCTATTGTCTTATGTTATGATGTGCCATGGTCATAAACTGATTCTTTCAGTAAGGTCAGAGTACTGATCCATGACTTCATGGTTTTGCTGTTATTATCTGCATGCATCATTGCACAGTACAACAAACTGTGATACCTGAGTGCAATGAGGTAAAATCATCTAGAGCAATCAGAAGGTGTCACTATCTCCTAGGGATTATGTCTATTTAAAGACTCGTATCAAAATGTCACGCTTTTCTTGGGTGTGCAAACAGCAAATTCAGTGTGCAGGAATGACTGCGCGTGCAGCTAGGTTCAACCAAATAATTAAATAAAAAATAGCACTGGATGACAGTTCCTTATTCTCTTTGTTGTTACGTCTCTAAATCAGTCCATTCTGCATTAACCTGTGGACTATTGATCATGGCACGTTTATGTTGCTGTAACATAAGGTATGTGTGGATAGCGTGTCAGCACGACAGGAACTCAACGCGAGACTAGCTGGCTAACGGGGCTGACAGGTAACAGGATTAACTCCATCAGTCTAATGTTCTTTTAACATCAGCAACAAGCATCGCAGGTCATGCAACATGTTACCTTCCACATACTGTGAAAATTGGTCAATGTAAAACCATCATTTGAACAAGAACTACATCGTGGTTGTGAATGCACAACAGAAATACAACAAGCACGCCTACATGATCATTAGAAACTTGTTCATATAATGTCTCATTTTTGTTGAGGGCCACAGATAGCCCCGTTTTGAAATTCAAATCAAGAAATTCCTATAATTTTTTTCGGAACGTACAGAACAAGAGAGAAAACACAAGAGTTGTGCGATTGATGTGCGATTGTTCCAAAACTGAAGAGAAATTCATGATTTGGTCATGACTTTCATTTTTGCTTCACAGGCATAAGCACATATGTGTAACCAGCTCCTCAAATTCCCTTCATCTTGTAAACAGAGAACGTATGAATTTCAGTCTGTGCTGTTGCTGTTATACTGTTCCAAAATCGATTTCATCCTCTTTGCAATAACTACTTGTATAGTTTCGCGTTTGCGTGTTCATGGAAGCTACAGGAGCTGTAACATCCTGTTATCAGGATGTACTGTGTGTACATGTTGTGTTACAGACGAGGCCATCTACCTCTTAACGTATCAATACAGTGATACAAACCAGGTCATCAACAGCATTAAGTTCCGCTTCTAGGGATATTCACTCTTGGAACAATAGATCTTAACAGATCTCACGATCACGCATTTGTTGTTAAAACAGGGGGTTGAACGGCTATAGCTGGGTGTGCAGTAAAAAATCAGTATCCATCAAAATCAATGCTTAAATCAAACCATCCTTTAATGACATATTTGGCCTACACTTCAGAAGACGATGAAGATTTAGTAGATGATACGGATACACAAAATATTGTGATATTTTCCATATTAATAATGAAAAACTATTTATGCAATAGCTCATCATTTTTGGAGAGTTTGAAAACTCAGCTATTGCATTTTCATCTTTCATGATGTCTTTCTATGCTTTACTTAGAATGCAAGTACATTTACACAGGTTGCATGCACCTTATAATATACTGTTTTGCAATTTTTACATCTAAATTCCAATTGTTAATCACAAAATCAAGTCAAAACTGTTCAGCTATTGCCAAAACATGTTCTGTTTTCCGTGCATGCATTTTGTCTTGTAGTCACCCATTTGTCGTCCCACCACCTGTAAAATGTTTCGTCATTAAATCACCATATTCCTCCTCACCCGATTTCAGACGAGGTACAGGTCATGAAATTGATTTCACTTTGCGTAAATGGAATTCCATGTTGTGTCTTTGTGGGAACAAAAGCTCCTATTGTTCCTATAATGAATAATTCATCCTCTGATACGCTATTGTATGTAGGAGTTGAAGTTACTAGACAGAATAGTAATAGACTATTGAACATTTTATCATTTGCCCGAATTATCCTCGATGTTAAAAAAATTACCTTGTCCTGGTAGTAAAAGATATTGAAGCGTTGAGTCAGACTTCTTGTAATATTCAAAACGTATTGTGCACCATGAACCCGTGAAGCCTGACCTCACTAAGCTAAGAAGGAGATTACCAGTCTACTCAAGGCTTCTTACTTGTGCTTCAGTTGAAATATTGTTGGAGGATTGGTGGTTTGTAAACACAAATGTAAGTGTCCAAGTACGTTCGCACTTTGGTTATTATCTGACACCACAAACAATAGAAAATTTCATCCTTTGAAACCCATGGACAGAGTCAACCCAAGTCCGAAACAGAGGGTACCAGTGGCCTCCTCCGGTTCCACACTGTGCTTTTGGTGCGCATAAAAACGCAGACATAAATGACAACATCACTCTACCAAGGTGTAAAATTGGTACCAGTATTTTAAATTTAGTGAGCCCTATAGTGTAGTGGTTAGTATGGTGTAGTGGTTAGCGTGAAGCGCTGCTGTGCTGGCGGCCTGGGCTCTATTCCTGGACAGGGTAGAGACGTTGGGCAGTGTCTCAGTAAATCACAGCCTCACCAGACCAAGGTGTAAAATTGGCACCAGCCCTATGTGGGAAGAACAGGAACAATTGTGTGCAACCCCATGGAGGATGTTTAGCTGCCACTTGATCTCATCACCATGAGGTGATGGCTCACTTGAGGGATAGCTCACACCAAGGTTGGGTGAGTTCTTGGGTGAGGTCCTGGCTGGGAAATTAAAAAATATAAAACGCAATTGATGTAGCGTGCTGCAAAATTAGTGGTATATCAAGAGTAAATTAACTTTAACTTTAACTTTAATTTCAATCTTATATTTCGTTTATATTTCACACAAATATTTTGAAAAAAATGTGAACCCAAATTAGTAGGTTGTATTTGATTTTAGAATGTGATTCTTAGTACACTGTAGATTTTGTACAAGTTGAAGGGTCTCACGTCGTCCTGGTAGTGGTCTCACACGTTGGTGAGGGTACCAGCCTATTTGCCTCCTCCTTTCGAAACGTCTAGAACAAAAGAGAGGACATAAGAATTTCACACTGCTTTTTTTTATGCGCCATTGTTCCCAAACTGATACGAATTCCGCGTACTGTTTCGTGTTGTATTGTTTTAATTGATAGAGTTCTACCCTCATTGTCATTACTAGACACATCAAATGCCTTTTTGTTCACCAAATTTATATTGTTCATTGCAATGACATTTTGGAAGCCATCTTGTGAAAAAAGTTTCGGCGAGGATGTATTACATCAAAGAGCCTGAAAATAAGTGTGCTGTTTAGTTGTTTTCTAGTTCACAGAGTAAATCTGAAAATAATATCCCCGGTTTAGTCTACATTTACACAATTCATCCAGCAATGTGATTTCTTCTGCCGTTTCCATTTACGGTCTTCAAAGAGTTGACCTTTAGTTAACGACTGTTATTACTTCCTCTCACATCTTTGGAAAATAAAAGTGGTAATTATCTAAATTATTGAAGCTACCTGTCTACGTTTATCACTTCTGTAGATTCTTTGGGGCAATTAATTACTTTCTAAAGGAGTTCTGATTTACACCAACGTACATCAAATAAGATTGCTGACTTCCTACCTTAAATGTAGAAAGACAGTTTTGATTTCATCGCTCAAAGTTTCTTGTAACCGAAACTTTTTTTCTTATAATAAAATACAAAAGTACAAAAGTCTGGCATATTTGAATGAATACCATTAGATTGAAGAGAAAATAAATTCATCTACAATACCTTGTTTGTGCTGAAAAAGTTTGGGACCCCGGGTGGGGATCGAACCTACGACCTCCGGATTACATAACGTTAAGATGCGTAGCGCGCGAAATTCCTTTGAATATTAGGATACTGCACCATTGTACATGTACATTGTACTCTTAACGTCCCCAGAGATAAATATGGTCTTGGTATGATCAACTCATAGTGCTAAAGTAATGATAAAGTAATGTAAAGGAGACTTGGATGTGTGGACAATTAACACGACCGGTGTTGCCTGGCTCACACCACGAACCACCATCCACTATCAAGATGGGTTCCGCCTCAACATGAACCAAAATCGCCACCATGAGAGACGAAAAATACATCGTAGGATTTACGGTAACGGCCAATTTAGATTAGGGGTCCGGCGAAGTTAGGCGAATTGTCAGGGGTGAAGGAAAAGAGCAAAAACGAAAAGGGAGCAAAGTGAAATGTACTAATTTTCCATTTCGCCGACGAAACACGGGCAAGATGAAACTATCATAATTGAGAATACGTAAGAATGAACTATAAATAAACCACAATTATAAACTAATTTGTTCATGATATAATTCTGCCAAAGCTGAAAATGACTATTAGTTACTTAGCTGATCTGATGAATATTCAGGGAGACAGGTCAATTTGCTACGACATTATGTCACAACATTGAGATAATACAAATGTTTGCCTCGGGATAGCAAAAGCGAGTAATCTGCAAAATCAACAATGTTCAAGCCAATAATGTAATTTGATGTTCCTCTAATTACTTTCTAAATTGGGAGTAAATTGGTGGATGCAAGGAGCATGTTTAAACCACTATCAGCCTGGTGGTTGTGTCATTGTTGTTCCATAGATCAACCCTTATCACTGGACTATGTGGCTTTTTCACTTCTTTTCGTTTCAGAACGTCCTTCCTAATTTTGATTTCCGTTTGATTTTCTGATCTTTGTTTACCGACTTCAACTCTGTCTGTCTGTCTGTGCCCCCTTCTCTGTCTCTGCTCCTTGGCAAACACACTTGATTCCTACGTTGTTACTAATACGTTGTGTCGTCACCTTATTCCATCAATATATCTCCCTTCTTTTATTTCATTTGGTCAATTTGAGCAGTCACTTTGAAAATAAGTGCAATGAGAAATGTTTCATGAGCATCTGAGAAACAACTTGATATGTCTGAAACACAATTTGAGATTTGAGTAGTGGAAATGTAGTGAGTAAATCATACATGAAATTAAACACTGAATTCGAGGCACAATTTATAACCTGTCTGCATTCAATGTTACAAATTTAGTTTCCCACGAGAAAGCCAATAGAGAGAAGAAAGAAATGAAAGAATGCCTAGAAAATTGTGCTTATTAGTTTTTATATCAGATCAAACAATGATTAAATGAAGTTTATTAACCGGTTCAAATTTCAACCACGGAATCAACTAATCACGTAAATATTTGCACATCGCATGGGAAAATTACACGTTTTGGACCTTTGACTCTTTACAATTTGTTAGTTGCATTCTAGTTTTCCATTTGATGAATAAAGTGATATTCTGTGTACTTAGATATTGGCAATACGAAGTATTGGTGTTAAAGTAAGGACCAAATTTATGTAGAATCTCAAGAAGTGAGGAAGTGCCCACAAAAGGAAGTTTCCACATTTTATAGAGTCTGACATCGTCAGTATTTGGCGGGATAGGGGTAGGAAACGTAAATGTCATGAGCTAATTTTACCTATGTTGACTAGCACCCACGGATGAGGTCAAAGTCAACAATATGTCAAGTTCATGTCAAGGTAGTGGTCTTGGGCAGGTCTAATTTGTGTAATTTCAACTGCGTTTTAATTACGAAGTGGATGGTGGACCTTTGATTTAAAGACATTCTTATTTGGATGCAATATTATGGTCCTTGGCTAGTAATTGATATTGGTATTTCTTATGAAGAACTGTTCCCTTTATTACAAATAATATTTTCGTGGGTAGGAAAGACCTGGAACCACTTCTTTCTAACCTTGTGCAGAATAAGAAACAAATACGTCACAAAGAAGGCGATAAGAAACAAAGCCGATTCCATTCTTAAATAATTGACACTGTTTTGGGCGATAGTTGGGAAAGACTGCATTGTCAAAGTGACATTGAAGTTAAGTTTTTTTCAAATCTTGTAATAATTTCCTAAACCTTATTTCGTACTTTTCATTGTCGTTTTATTGGTGACAAAGCGTTGCGAATAATAGACACCACATACTTTTTGTACGCATGTAGGTTCTTTGCAGATTCGTATACATTTTCATATTAAAGTATTGTTTGAAGTAAAGGTAATTTTTAGAGTAATTCATTTCTTTGAACATAGAAGAACAACTTTCACATAACGCGTAGTATTATACTTACAAAGAAAAACACTCACCCTGGGAACGGTGTTTGAATTTGCTATTGTGTTAACATAAGTTTTGGATGTCTGTTTCTTGGAGGAAAGTAGGAATTTAAATTTAAAGTAGTTTAACTGGATTCTGGACTGAGACATAGGCGTATCAAATTTTAGAAACACTAGAAGCTAATACTTTATCATTGAATCAATGGATAAAATTAGCTTTGCAACAAAAGATTCTATCAACTCATAAAATACTTAAAGAGTAATCACTGTACACATTGGCGGATCTAGGGGGGGGGGGCCCGGCACTCCCCCGCAACGGCCCAAATTTTCTTCGTTTTCATGCACTTTTCGCTAAATTTTGGGCGAAAATAGGGGTGGTTCCCCCCCCCCCGACGGGCCGGGCGCCCCCCAACGGGAAATCCTGGATCCGCCCTGGTACACTACAGGGTTTCAGCTTAAGGCACAGCTAAATGGGGAGCTGGGGATCGTGGATTTCGAAATAGAGTTTAATGAGAATGTTGCACTTTAGTTCAAAGTAAAAATCTGTGTTGGCACAATTAGGCTAACTGGTACAGGCGTTTTAAAAAAACTCAAGAATATACTACAACCAATAATACCGACATTCAAATTAGTTGAGTGTGAGCATCAGCTGCATAGAATTCCAAGAAAGTGTTCAGATAGAATTACCTGTTTTAGATGTGTACAGTGTTGCTTCAAAGGTCCCGATGTCTGAAAATGTTTTTCAGAAATGTGTGACAAAAATAGCTCTCATTAGTCTATCACGCTTTGCGTTGATAGACTACTGTAGACGGCAAGGTGGTTTCGCTATGGATTCAAAACTGGGCGTACAGACCCCCTCAAAAGTGGCAGGTGAGGCAACCCGACCTTGGACCATGCTGGCACAACCCAATGCAGGCGTACAGACCCTCGCCCCCTCACGTGATACGCCACGTGATAGACTTTTTACCCGGCTTTCCTGGGTAATTCCTCTCGTTTTTCCTTTTAAATACGACAGCCACACCCGAAATCTGTGATCGGATAGCCGTTCTTGTTGATGACGACGAAAGACATCCCGTGTGACAGTTCTTTTGTCAAGTTACCTTAGCAGAAACCCTCAGAAACGATTGTTTACAAAACGTTACTCAAAACTTTACCCACGTCACATGCAATGGTAAAAATCTCTCATCACTCACATCTGTTAACTCCATTTCGCCCACGTAATTTCTGAAATTAACACTTACCGAGACGCCGAAGCATGACATAATACTTACAAAAGATTATGGAACTTGGAGAAACCGCAAGACTGAAAACTGAAAAGGATAAGTTAATGTAAATTGATTATGTCTGCTTGAAATCTCTGATTTCTTTCTTCAGCTTTGTATACTTTTATAACGTTTTTATATATTTATTGCAGTTTTATCCGTTACCTCTGTCTCAGTAACAAATGTGAATCAGAACAACAGAACAGTGCTTATCATTTTATTTGCTACATCGGGTGCCTGCATATTTGTAGTTATTGTACTTGTGCCAATTTTACAACTTATGGCAGCGCATACTACCAAAAAGGTGCGTTTGAAAATACAAAAGGACACAGATGTAAAAGATAAACTTAGACAACTTAAACTAAAATTAAAAATTATAATTTACTAATGAACCAAGGCCTAGACATGGAATTTATTTCTTTTTCCTTGTAAAATTGGATTAACACGTCTGGATTATATGTGGAGTTTATAAACAAAAGTCCTTCATTTTATCAGAGACACATGCAAGATTTATAAACCCTTTTCTTTTCCAGGCTACATTTATAAAGGTCAAGGGGAAATTTGAAGATGCTTAACAGCTGAAATAAAAACTGATTTTTTATTACTAGTATAACATTTTATTTGACATTAAAAGATATTATAATGTGAAAAACTCGGGTGAAGTTTGTGTACAACGCGCCTTGTTAACTATTTGTGAACTCATAGGAGAAATGTTTTTGGAAAAGCGTAAGGCACAACGTTTTGGAATAAAATACAAAGCCTGAACTGAAATGTCAAACTCACGGAATATTTACATAAAACAACCTTGTCAAAATAGGCAGTGGAGTATTTGAAATTTACATTGCACAAAAAGGTTACATATATAAAAAGTAGGAAAATTTAAATAGGACATGTATACCAAATATATATTCTTCCTCTTTTCTAGAGTTAATGGGTATAAAATAACCACTGACACGTTATTTTACAAATTAGTTTACAGTTATATATTTACAGTTCCTAGTATTATTTACATTATATTTAATGAACAATATATTCGGAGTCAAAAAAGCGAGTTAAGGCTGAAATCCTCTTCATTTCTATTGGAAAAGGGATCTTACAGAAGAGCCTCACACGAAAATGAAGTGGATTTCAGAAGTTGCACTCGACTGTTTGGAGGTACATGTAGATTATTTACACAGTACTTTTTGCCCAAAATGTCTGTGCTCTTTTACATACAAATGCTTTTATTGCCGTTCCCGTAGACTGAAAGGTAATGTTTTCAGTCGTGTCTGTTTTGGTATCCAGATATATCTTCATCATATCTTGGTCAAGTTTGAGTAACAAGGTCTCGAAAATAAAAGTTATAAAAATTTTCAACTGCTATCTGTCAAGTTTACCTGTCAATGACCAACAAATCATATATGTCAAGGTAAAAATAGAAAAAGGTCCAAGTCATTTGAAATTAAATTTCCCATTTTAAATTTTTTTTACTGCATTTCAATGAATGCTTGTTAAGCGGATGGTGGGCCTTCGATTGTTGTTAACAAACTTATAAGTGTTCCATATAAATATTATACACAAAAATACATTACCTTTTACATATTTAATTGGCTAACGTATTCGACAGTTTTATTCAAGGCAGACCATTTTCTTATTTTTGGAGTGGCGTAGACGGTCATATAAGATGTGTAAAAAAAATTGTTTTACATCTTTGCGTACAATAAAGGAAATTTTTTCCCACAAGTGATACAAAATGACATTGTTTCATGGAATGTAATGAGGATATGGACCCACGTATCCAGTATTTGAAGTTGGTATTCCAGTGTTAAAATGTAACCCTTGGGGTCTTTTTTGGTATGGATCTCTTCCTCCATGAACTCTTCCGTTGTTACCCGAATTGCAAACGTGAAGCAACACAGCGAAGAATACAATGAGTAGCACTCCCGCGATTCCCCCCGAGACGCTCATTACCAATACGCCTAAGCTACTCTTGCCATTGTCGCTTACTTCTGAAATTAAATAATTTTTACTAGATATAATAAACAGAGTAATCGAAGCATTAGAAACGTGGATGTTACACACATAACGTTTCAGGTATTATTTTACTAAAAGTAGCGGCATCACGATTTTCCGTTATAAGGGCGCAAACCCTAAACGATCGCCATTTTTGCATAAAGCGTCTCCCGAAAATTAAGAAAAGTCTGTTTGAGGTAGGAAGTCTGTACGTCCCATAAATCCGTGATCGAGTTTAAACTCCCTATCTAATGCAAAGTTTAAATGGGCAGACCCCTGGTTCATTCTATTGTATTTATGACAAAAGGTTACCTTTACACACAGGTGATTGTGAAGTCCATTCACCATCCTCCTGACACATGATACTGGATGATCCATGGAGAGTATATCCCTCCCTACAAGTGAACTGCACCACTGCTCCAACAAGACTGCCGCCTCCAGTTACATTAGCGTTAGCAGGGTAGACAGGAAACCCACAGGTCACAACTGAAATAATTTTGTACACAAGTACATTTGATTTAAAGCCATTTTGGGAACAATAAGGGGTTTTCCTAATTCGTTCTTTGCCAAATCTATTATATTTGACAGATTTGGTAGGTCTGGTTATTTTGTAAAAAATTAAAAAATACACCAAATATTGTTTATTATAAATAGACGTTATGGTATGCATGTAATTTAATTGTAATTACAAATTTATCAAATCTGACAGATCTGTCAGATCCGACAAAAAAACTCAATAAGGAAAAACCTTGAATAAAAAAGTACTCATTGGTGCAGATTGGGAAAATCTTATCAAAAGTGTCTCCCAAAAATCAACTCATCTCCTCGGCGGATAAGCCTACGTTTCTTAACTTTTATTCCAGTTTTACGACACGGTTGTTGAGTGAAGGAAGCGGATGGGATTCTATTGTTCACAAAATGGAATTGATTTCAGGAGATGTCGCTTGTTTTTATATTTATGTATGTTAGGTTTGTTGAGCGATTAATTTACCTGGTTGAGTATTCTGAAGGATAGTTTGGAATATCTGCCCATTCTGCATGGTTTGCATGGCGAAGTCGGCATCACCACCTGACGCAGTGAAATCAAACAAGCACTGCTGACTATCTCCGCAAACAGCAATAGCTTCTTCAGATTGCGAATCTCCTTTCCTGAGAAAGACTGGCATGAACGTGTCATCGTTCAGGGTCGCATGGGTTTGTGGGAACTCATAATGGAACAAACTAGTACTTCCACTCACTCTCCCTAAATAACCAGAATAAATGGGAAACCCAAAGACCTATGAAAACCGCAGCTCGAAAGGTAAACCTGACAAATTCCAGAACGACTGACACTGGTTTCGTGACAATAAAACTGGACATTCAAAAGCTAATAATAATTACAGATAAAAGTGGTGACACTTAATTACTAAGTCCAATATTGTTTATGATAAACTGAGATAGAAAGTGATTTTACACGACTCTCCAAATTCACGGAATATTTTTTCTTGTGACGACGAGTTATGAAGTGTTGTTCCATTAAAAGCCAGCAAATCATCTGTCTTGTCGTCGTTCCAAACACCAAGCAAACCACTGGTATTGCCTGAAAAATCATCGTGTTGCTTGCACCTTCATTGGAGCCACTACTCTAACACGTAAACAAGAATCATTGTGTGTCTCTTTTACCATTATTATTGGTAAATGGCATGTTTACTGATGGTTACATGTTTACCGTTTACATACAGGTCGATGAGTTTCAAGGATTTAAGATTTTTTATGCACTAATCATACCTTTTAAAGTGTTGGAAAACTGAGTAACAAATGAGAGTCTTGTCCTTGATTCCGACTTTATTTGGAAGGATGCTCTAGGAAAACTGACCAGCAGTACTGTGGAATTCCCCTGTTTGCTTCGACTGATACTTCCACCTTTTCATGAAATAAATAAGAATGTTATTTGAAGCTCAAGAATAAATTGATAATTTTGTTTGTGGGTGAAATTAATTTTTTTATGAGCAATTTTAAAACCTCGGCAAATTTCAACATGTCGTGATTTTATAAGGAATACTATTTACCATTAAAGGTAATTTCTGTGACAATATCATCAAATTCTTGTCGAATTCCATCAATAAGCGCATCCAGACCTCTTATCTCGTTGACCTGGATTTGTATTGTGCTCGAGTCTGCCAGCTTCATAACGAGAGCTGACCATTCTGTAGCCGGTAATAGATAACCTGTATGAAAAAAAGTCATATTGATACGGCTTTTATTTAGAAATATTTGCGATGATTGATAGATTGAATGGGTACAATAGAATTTGTGTTGACATCATTGATAATTGTTTGGGTCCATTGTGACCCTACAACAGTATTGTACACTTCTGCAGCCCATTACATGGTGCCCTGTTTCCCAGGAATTTGTTTATATTTTGGTTTTGTATCAGTGCATTGAGGTGTCACAGCAGGTGTCACCGTCTCCCAAGGATGAATCCGTAAATAGAAGGCAGTATCAATATGGTAAATGTGTCTTGGTTCTCATGGTTTCCGACTTGGAACTCTAGTCATTGCAATTTGAGGGTAATGTTTTCAGTTGTGTGTATATGTGTGGTCGCATGCGTGTCCATGTGTGCGCACGCATGTGTGTGTGTCTGTCTGGGCTATAACTTTTGAACCGCTTGACCTATAAACTTCATTTTTGGTATGGTGGTACGTCTTCATAATATCCAGGTCACGTTTGAGTATCAAGGTCATTGGGTCAAGTTCAAATGCATAGCAATAAAAGTGTCACAATTTTTAGTGTTGTCTGCTATGGAACCAAGTGACTCTCGGTTTTTAAAAATATTGTGTCTTATATTTGATAGCTGACAATATTTTCTTACATACTAATTGACTCATTATAAAGCTTCACACGGCATTTACATAGAAGTTCTAGGTGACAGGAAGTTTTGTTAGTTCAGTAAAATATTTAGAACATGGGCGTACCGCCAAGAATTAATCACGTTTTGTCCTTTTTTGCTACATAAATCTTCTGAAGTAAAAGGCGCACAATATTATCATGAAATATCAATTGGGAATTTTATTTATAAACGTACCCGTCCCATTCACCGCCTGGGTTGTTCTTGCCTGTACCATCAAGTTAACAGACGGGATTTGAAGCAGAACGTATTCACCTAACCCGTTGAATGTATATTCAAAACCATCCAGTGTGAAGATGTGTGGATCTCCAAAACCAGTTCCTATTTATAAACAAATTTCCATTTATTTTATCGATGAAATTTTCTTCCTTTTCTTAATGTCAGCGAGAAGTAGAATCATTATCCAAAGTTTTCAAGATAGCTTCGCCTACCTGTTCCAGGAGGCACATAATCGGAGCAGTCTTGCGTGGGCCTCTGTTGGCTGTACTTGTCGCAATTATCGGACCACTTGCAGCAGATGTAATACGGTTTAACGTCATCGAGAAAATGCTCTTTCGGGGCAGAAAGAGAAAATTGGTTAAATTTGCAACAGTAAAAATTTGTTCAGAAGGCAAAACAAAGTTCTGAATAGATAAATAAACGTGGTTTAACAGGAAAGAGTCGAACATTTGACCACTGAACGAAAAAGAAAGAGTGAAGTCTCACTTACTGATGACTGACGTAGCTCCTGCTGCATTGAACGAATTCACAACTCCCGATCTGTCCACTGTGCCGCCCCCTCTCTCAAACTGCAGCAATTCCCCGGACTCTGAGTAGCAGGCTTGTTGAGAGGCTCCACTAGCGCTTCAAGTTGTGTACCAATACAAAATTACTAACCGATCGTTTCATATACAGTGATGGATCTAATTTGGTACACGTACCATATGCAATATAGTTAACAAGAATTCCTTCCAATCAAAGGCTGAACCGCCCGCTTTGCAAATAGTCATTAAAACGCAAATAGTAACTAAAATACAAAGTTATTAAAACAAAAAAATTACAAAAATCTAGAAATTTAACCTTTAGATGACCTTGACCTTCAAAAACCTTGACTTATATTTTGACCTTGACCCCATTTACTTGTCTCAAACATCCTGACATGTGATATTAGTAGACAACACTAAAATTTTTGACACTTTTTATTGCTGTGACCTTGAACTTGACCCAATGATCTTGATACTCGAAAAAGACCTAGATATTATGAAGATGTACCACAATACCAAAAATGAAGTTTCTAGGTCAAGCAGTTCAAAAGTTATAGCCTGGACAGACAGACAGACAGACAGACAGACAGACAGACAGACATGACTGAAAATATAACCTTCCCGAATATGTGGGTGGTAATTAAGTATGTATAATTGTTATAATAACAATTGAGATAACAAATGTCCTCCAGTCTTTTTGTCACTTTTTATTTACCATTTCATGTTTCACTACTTTAAATTACATTGTAAAAAGTAGTCAATATTTCACCCCATCAAGTTTTTACCTGTTTGCCACACTCTTCTTTGATTACTGATGCTATGATGATTGATAGCGTATAAAAAATTATGCAATGTTTTACCTGGGTGTTCTTGATCGAACACAATGGTAGGCATCCGGCTGGTGAAGGTCACAGCCATTCCCCTCATTGCAAGCCGCATCAGCCATGAAATCTGGATCATTACGCGCTTGATCCAGGGTACACGGAGGCGGAGGTAAATCACGGAAGTCTGGCAGATCTTTATTGTCCTCAGTCACCCACTCATTACAGCGGGCACTAAAGTAGTTTTGACCCATGTCCTCTATTTCCTTGGTTATTTTGGTTTTTATGTTGTTAAGACCGCTTCCAATATTGTCGAAAAAGTCGGTTATTTCATTCCATGCATCTTGGATGTCCTCGGCAATTTCTCTTTTCTTTCTTCCTGTTCCCTGCACAAAACGCACACACATAAAGTTTTACAAACAGTTTAGGACATGCATAGGATTTTGTCTTCGATAGTATGTCATAGTTCTTTCACGTGAACAACAACACCAGAATGCATTTCTGTTCCCATGTACAAGATCTCATTATCTGATCAACGGTAAAACAATGTCCGAAAGAATCTGCATAGAATGCTTTGTGTCAGAAAATCTTACTTGTAAGTTGTTGGAAGCAACCTTTTCATAAAAATGTGGTAGGTACCATCCAGGGTCGTGTATATCTGTCCAAAGGTACTCCACATCTTCCCCACTGGAAGAAAAAGAATCGGGTTTCGACACTAAATTTTTATATTAAAATTACATTCAAGATTTATCCGAAAAAAATGGAAAATTAGAAACGTTGAAGATTTATCCGAAAAAATTGGAAAATTAGAAACGTCATCTCAGTGATCTCAGATAATGTAATTTTGATGAGACAGTTTAATTTGTGAGATGAACAAATGTTGAAGCCAAATTCATTACTGTCTAGGATTTTGAAAACAACAGAAATTCAGGTTGTACTTTATTTTACACGAAAAAACAGCAGTATAAGTTTCTATTGTTGCAAAATAAAAAAAACTTTAATTAATTTGCTCTGGTCAATATTAATTAAAGAAAAACATGAAACCTGACAGTCGCTGGACTAACTCTGATGGCACCAAATGAGGGAATTGGAAGATCTTGGGCTTCCAGTTCTATAATGGGGAAATCATGTAGGTTTCCTCGGGTCTGTGTATTTGGTTCGTTTGATTTAATCAGAACTTCTGTCCTTACAACCACTCCATTCTCATTGTAGCTACAAACGCAAACACCGAAGGAACTTATAGTGCACAAAAATGGTACCGATAACGGTATCTTATGGGATCTGACTTATTTAGCCTTGCGTCTACTATTGATACGTCCCAAAACAAAGGGGTCCAAATGTTCTGAATCGTTGATTTTATACCTGAACATGACGAATGTAATGTTGACATGTGATGTATTTAAGTGGTCCACATTCCAGTGAACGGCGGGAGGTGGTGGATGATGTTCACGATTTTGAACCAA
>JBCAUI010507805.1:0-12787 GCA_038406195.1 Haplosyllis anthogorgicola | reverse complement strand
TGACTTCATGGTTTTGCTGTTATTGTCTGCATGCATCATTGCACAGTACAACAAACTGTGAGATCTGAGTGCAGTGACCATGGAAGGTACAACTTGTACAGAAAAGGATAGCCGATTTGATGATACCTTTTACAAGTGTTTGAAGTACTGAGGTAAAATCATCTGGAGAAATCAGAAGGTGTCACTATCTCCTAGGTTTTTTGTCTATTTTAAGATTCGTATCAAAATGTCACAACAAAATAAAAGTAAAAATACTAAAAGAGAATCTTGTTAAGGCCGGTCACCACCAGCGTTCTTTAACGTTGCAAAGAAATTTGGGATAAAATCGAAACAGATTCAATTGGGAAAACACGTGATACGAATTCGCTGTTGGTGAAGTAAATATTTTTGTGGAGCTCGGCCATTAGTTTGTGAATTGGTTGTCCCTATCCATATTTATTTACAAGGGTGTCCTGAAATTGTGTATGGTTAAGAGAAGAAGACTTACGTTGTTTTGTTGACTGGTTCACCAGACCCTACATACTGGACCCTTCTCTTGCCAGCAGTCACCAAACTCATACCTAAAACTGCAAAGAGTAACTAAACCTTTATCCAAAATTATGCTGCAGTCGTCAACAACAAAAACAACCACAACAACAACAACCACCACCACCACAACAACAACAACAACAACAACAATAATTCGTGCAGTCATTCACACATACAATATTCGGTGGGAATATGGATGGACTATGAGAAGGAACCTCACAACCTATTAGTACTGTTCTCCAGATATTTGCTACATAATACTTTATTGAATGATGACCGAACCTTCTTCTCTCTCAAATGATAAGAAAACAAAAGAGAAGAGAAAGGAGAAACAGTGAAATTTAAGATATACGATACACCCACAAATCAGTATTTAACCAACTTTGCACATACTTCTTCATTTTTAGTCGAAAACGGTTTACTGACAGAACAAATAACGTAAACACTACTTTAATTTTCATTGATAAAAAATGTCCGAAACGTTAATTCCCATAGACAAAAATTGACTGAAATGTACCTAGTAACTGCGTAAGCCTTCGTGACATTGTTCTTCCTACAATGTTATTACACCTTTATCCACATCAACAATTATTCTTAATCTGCGTTCTTGTTCAGTGGTGGGCGTTTCCACACTGATGGGTAAACCTGACAGTCGACTTATTGTAACAATTTGGATGTGAAATCATATTTATGAGTAAGTCTTTCCTGAGTTTGAACAAACGAAGCTGCCATACAGGGTAAGAACATTGTGTCTTTTGGGGACAACAGATATGTCAAATTTAAAAAGACAACAAATATATACTTGAGCTTTTTTCTTAAATGAGCTTTTGTCAGATCTGTCAGATTTGATAGATTTTGTATGATATCATAATAAACACTAATTGGTGTATTTTAATTTTATTTTAGTAAAATTAGCAAAACAACCGGACCTACCAAATCTGTCAGATCTGGCAAAAAACGAATTAGGAAAACCTCGACTGTTCGTTTTTGTTAATAACTTTATGATAAATTTAACTGCAATTACAACTAACTCATGACCTACTTTATGTCAATTACAATGTCTATCAAGTCTGACAAATAGCGCAACCATGTCAATCAAGACTTTTCTCAAGATTATTTTACCATCACTCATACCATTGTAGTATGCATTTTCTTGCCTGGGTAAATTGGCCTAGTTAGGCATACAGAAAATAAATAAGAAAAACCTGGAACATCATAAACGGAGAGTTTGGTTGCTGTTGCTCTTATCAATTCAGTCAAATATTAAAAGATTGAGTGGAATGAATCAGAAAATAGACATAGGATAAATAGAAAACAAATGATGCATTACAAAAATCTTACCCAACCCTTTATTTTTGTATGTGGCCGTGTTAATGTGTGTTAATACGGTGCACATGCAAATACATGATCAAATTGACAACAATAGAATTATACACTGTTTTGTTGAAATATTAATAGTTTTCCAACTTGAAGGATAGCTCTTGCTACGTCACAGTGCACAAAAATCGTATTAGATTTATAACACAGTACCTGATGGGACCTTCTTTATGTATGGACACAATTTTTGTGTAATGAGGCAATCAATTTCACCCATTTTCTTCAATTGTAACCGCTAACGGGTTAACACTTATGTACACATACATGTCCAGCAAAAGTCAGCCTTGTTTTATTAGCAGGAAGGTGAGGGGACCACACCCAGCAATTACCGCTTCAAAACGGCGCCAATCAAGTCAGCAATCGCGTGAGTGAGCACCTTGCTGAGCCTTAATGGTATTAATACAAGTCATTCTGACGGTAATTTATTGCTAAACATTGGCGGATCCAGGATTTCCCGTACGGGGGCGGGGGGGGGGGCGCCCGGCCTTTTTTTAATTTTCACCTATTAATTTCACCTATTTTTGCCCAAAAATCGGGAAAAACTGCATGAAAATGAAGAAAATTTTGGCCGTAGGAGGAGGGGGGAGGCGCCTCCTGCACCCCCCTAAATCTGCCAATGCTAAAGGTATAAATGTAACGATCAAATCAAATTAGTACAGTCAAGAATCTAGTTAGTTTTCGAAGTGTGACAAGACTGTCAGACGTCCAGATTTCTTTTGGTCAGGTAACTAACAAAATAAATGAATATCGAGGTGGGTTAGCATGTAGCGCTGCGGCGCAGGTCATTTCCGGACAGGGTAGAGATGTTGGGCAGAGTCTCAGTAAATCATAGCCTTACCAGACCAAGGTGTAAAATTGGTACCGGCCTTATGTGGGAGGAACAGACATGTACCAAGTGGAGCTGCCACAGATCTCATAACCATGAGTTGATGGCTCACTTAAAGGATAGCTCACATCAAGGTTGGGTGAGTTCTCAAGCCTTTAGCAGGACATTTCCAAGTGGCAACTTTGTCTGCAGATCTTTAAGTGAGTTCCTGACTTGAAAGTTAAAATTGTAAAGCACAGTACATGTACATCGGTACTAAATCCGCGGTTTATCAAGAACAAAAACTTTATCTGAATATCAAAAAACATATCCGGATAGATAAAGGTATGTAAACTGATCATAATGTACATTAGAAATTAATCCAGTGCCTTCCAAAAAACCCCAAAAGTTACTTGAAATTGAAGGAATTTGGCATTTTATGTAACAATTAGCGGAAAGGAATCTGTAACTTACCGATGTATTTAAATATTTACCATAAAGCGTTGGTGAGAGAAAATGAGTGAACACATTCTTAAAACAGTAGGGAACGAAGTGTGGCTTGTATTTATTGCCCGTCATGCAGCTGCTGCCACAATTGTGGGTGGCACACCATCTAATAATTTTAGATATAAAATCGCGCTTTGTATGTCACACTTTTTACCCTAATGAAAGAAACTGAAAGAACTGTCCGCCGAAAGTTCCACTTGAATGTTGAACAATTTTTTCACTTTCATTTTGTCCCCACAATTGTCTTTGTCAAGTGGTATTTTTATTTGGAAACCATTATATGCAATCCTCATATTTAGGTGGCGGCTTTTCCGGGTATGATGACACAGGCAGAGCGTTTATGCTTTCGGTTAAGACATGGGTGTCGTAGGGAGGTTGCTCATCTGAATGTGACGCAAGATGCAAAGTAAATACATTGTTAGATGTCAGTGAAGCTGCGACACCAGCTTGGGATAAAGTGACGGTTTGTTCTTGTTTACGTAGAACGTAGCTTACAGCTTCAAATCTCTGAATGCAATGTTCACTATGGCTGAAAGGAAATGGGTGCGATCACTTAGATCTAATCATGTGAGAATTCTGAATTAGACAAGGCGTATGTAGCAGGAGGGAGTGAAGCGGGCATTATATTCGTCACCTGTTAGATGCTCTACGTTTAGATTCTCTAAATCTGAGTAGGATCAGATTAATCCATAACAATTGTTATACAAAATTATTATTATTGCTAATCAAATTATTATGCAATACGGAATAATGCGTTATGAATGCAGTCATCCTTCCATCACAAGGTGATTATCGTGATGACTTGTTGGACTTCCCAATAATAATCCAATGGATCTTTCTTTCTCAGTCGTTAGGGAGCAGCACCTGACGGACCATAAATCCAATACATGTATATTTTGTATTCCAATGACCCCAACCCCATTTCACTAAGCCATAGAATTGCCCTGGTCCTTTCCGACCAGTTAACGTAATTTTTTTTCAGGTAAATGGTTACGAGTTTTTGTCCTGTAGGTGTGGTGAGTAGGATCAATCCAGATCCAGAAAAATATGTTATTTTGGGAACATTCGGAAATTCCGTACTGTCCACCTAACCATAGGTACATGAAAATATTATTTTACCTTTCTATATGTTTGCCCAGTATGTAACATCCCAGGCAAAAGTGAATATTTAGGCAATCGCACTTGAATTTAGTGTTGTAGACAAGTGATTGACAGTAACAGCAAATTTCCTCAACACTGCAAGTTAAATGTATGAGAAATATGAGAGAAGTAGAATTCGTGTTTAAAGCAGCAACTTGGGTTAAGGTACGATTTAAGAAAAACTAGAATTTATTCTTTAGCTGGTAGTACGAAGTGTAAGTCCCAAATATTGTGTGATGGCGTGCTGACCTGCAGTACTAAATTATAGGACGAGCAATAAATACGATGTATACTTCATTCCACACTGAATGTGGCTACACTATTAAAGGGAATGATTCTGAAATATTACAAATAATTCAATAAAGTTACTTACTGAAACTTTGCCATTTCGTGATCATGGAAATGTTCCGATTCGGGAAAACAGGATCCTTGTTCAAAGCAGCGGGAAACATAAATTTATATCAACACAGCTTCTGCATCTGTACCAGAATCCTATGTCAAAAAGAATCTCTTAGCAACTCTTGCATTTGGCTCTAAATGTTGCGTTGCAACGTGACTGTATGCTGCCATAAAAGATCGCATTTCCTGCAGGTAATAAGTTGAAATATAGATTCCTCTAAGTTAAATTAATCATTGCAATGTTATAAAAATAAACACCAGCTCTGGTTTCATTTCTAAAGTAAGGTGATAAATAAAAATTTAACACCTTTTGCGTTTGCGTTAATTTTGACTTATTATTGCAAAAATACCAAACCACAAAAATTACAGTAAACCGTTTTAATTTACCTTTTGGGCTTGTTTATCTTTGGAATATTCTGCATTGACACGTAGTTGCCTGATAGAAGAGGGTCTAGTCCCCTTGAACGAGATTTCTTCCCACCATTTCATTTGCTGCCTGTAGATGGTCATTTCCTTAATCTTTGAGATGTGGTGACGGAGTTGACAAGAAGAAACTTTAAGTAACCAAGTTCAAGAGTACATGCGTGGCTTCACACGTGAAATTCTTGAGAAGGGAACGAATAATGAACCTTGTCAATTACATTCAATTAAGCTTACATTAGAATGCCAAATATACATTAAATTTATATGCCGTCAGGTGCTGCCCCTATCAATACGACAAACATTGAGAAAATCGGTGACATTAATTTCCTGATGTAAAGGCAATACCGTTTTTGGTCTTAACTAATTAACCCTTTCGATACATGGGGACTCGGGGCGAGTCCCTTATGACCCATGGTTTGCTATGTGGAAACTTACTGCCCTCAACCCTGTATTTTACTCTCAGAGCACAGGACAGAATTCTTGCCTCTTTTTGGCAACATAAAACAGTAACAGTTGCTGAAGATAACCCCACCTCCTAGTAAAAGTTTGTGACAAGAATCACAGACTTACGAAACAGAAATGTCAACAACAACAACAACAACAACAACAACAACATCCATAACTGCAGCAACAACATTATCAAGAAGAATATCACAAACCATGCCATCAGCATCAGCATCAGAAAGGCTTGCAAGAACGGATGTATTTTATAGTTAGTACTGATATTAATCTGTTTTAGGACTTAGCCAGATTGGATGAATTAGATTAACCCTTTCGCTTCGTTTAAAAACCATTTAATGGTACTGCAGCAGGTACGTACCTGTAATATGTTGAATATACAATTGTCTTGGCCTGAACAGATGGCTCGTCATTACACCCTTTTTTCCAACACCAACCGAGAATTTTGCAGAAAGCAATGGTTGCACTGGTCACACTAGATACAAGTCCAGCGATGGCGGGACGAGACCTGTTTTTTTCATAGATGAAGGTTTTAATATTAGTAGCAGTCATCTAAGTAGGATGTAAGAGTTTATCAAAATAATAAGAATGAGAAGAATAAATAGTTTGCACATACATGCCATCTCCATGCAATTTGTAGCCGTATTTATACCCGTCATTTGTACTGGATGTACCATTTCTACGTTTTATTCTTGAACTGTTGCTCGCAGAAATGAGCATAGCTGCTTAACAATAAGAAAATTGTGTGTTATGCATTATACTTGGAGTATTTCTATTCCAGACAGACTAGTTTGTAGACTTCCCTACAGATGTCAGGCAGACATGTGTGCTAATAATATGAGACTAATAAAGTCAAGGATCAGTGCTCAGAACTGTATGATATGGTCATGCACATGTTCACACCTTAAGACAATTCGATTTCTCTTACTATTGTGAGATGTCGCCACCTGATAGAGGTGTCCTCTCGTTAGATACTTGCAATGAATTTGTACTGAAATCCTCCATTTTAAGAGCCTACATGCTGTTTTATCGTTGCACATACAACTACAGTGAACTGTCTGTCATGCACGTAATGGTGTTGTTTCTTTTTCCCTCTGCACAGTTTACATTCCTGAGCAATTTAAACTTGTTGAAATGCTTAACTGTTGATGCCATTGCCTAACAGCATATCAACAGCGAACAAATTCTTAGCAGAGAAATTCATTTTACCTGTAATCATAAGCACGGAGCAAACACGCGTTGTATTCCTTATAGCGATCATATTCATACTAAAATATTCAATATCTTGCTGACGGGAACCGTTCTTAAATTGTAAGTGTGAATCATAAGCCACTGCTGGCGTGGTAACATGGTCAGCATGAAGATAATTTATGTCGTGATATTTTGTCTTGTCTCGAATGTATAGAATTTCATTCGTGACCTAGGAAGCAGGGTGTAGGATGTCAATCACATAATGACACAAGAGCCTCATGCATATTCATAAATTCATAATCACGCCAGAAGTCTCACACAAACTTTGGGACTAATTTGTAGAAAAGTAAGGTAACAATTGCTGCAAATAAGGATGAGACATACACAAAGGATTTATTGTGTGTCTTCTTGTCTCCATTTTATAGGAATCATGAGAGATGTGAGGAACATTTGGTCCATGAGTTTCCATTTACAGTAATGAAAGTAATGGTGGCATTTGGTACCATTTTGGAACATTGTGTAAATGGGATTTCCTGTTGGCATTATGAATAAGCATGAATTTACTCTTGCGTCATTACGAGGTTGACATCCCAGATCCTAGCAAGGCTAAATTGAATGAGATGAATAGGAAAATTTTCATCTATGTAAATTAAACATGTAAAGAAGATGTCTGCTCAGATAACAAAGACAATTTGATTTTGGACAAATTTATTATTTTATTTCACTATCAAATCATTAAACTAAAAATATAAGAGCTCAGTTACTCAAACACTTGATGTCACTAGGAAATACAAATTGACATACAAAATAATAAAACAGATAAAAAATATTTTTTTCTTCTCAATAACCCTAGGCACATTTTAGTAACAGTAGAAATTCACAATATGCTTTGCATGGGCACATACAATGTAATACATATATTGCATAAAAACAAATCCTTTGGATAGCTTGTCAAGCTACAACGTTCAATAAACTGTAACACGTAGGAATGAACAAAGGCACTTGACAAGTCACAACAAATCTGTACAGAACTTCCCTTAGCTCTCATTAGGAGCTATCACGAACACAACGTTTGAACGCCCAATTCTTACTCACAGAAGATATGACGGTTTGCGACATGCCGACAAATAAAGTCGCAACAAATGACCTTGCAGTACACGGAATTCGTATCAAAAGTTTAACAATAGCGCATCAAAAGCACAGCGTGAAATTCTTTTGTTATCTCCTTTGTTCTCTTCGTTTCTAAAGTAATACGATTTCTGTGTATTGTACAGAAAGAACATTACAAAACCTTTTTAACTTTATTATTTATGAGATTATACTACGGTATAACGCAGTTTTCATACATGAACTTTAACACAATTGAGGAACACTTCTTAGCACACTTAATGAGGCAGCATTAACACGTGGACGCACCCACGACCACATATTCAACACATTTACATCCTAAGCCACTTGTCAGAATGTATATCGTTAACGTAGGGACTTGAAGCTAGTCAATTTGACAACTACAGCTACATATATAATTTCATTTCACTGAAATGCTGCAGTTGATAAATATACGCCATCACATGATGAGAGAGTACAAATCAGTTCAGTATGAATAACGCGTTAGCAAGACACATCCAACACGTTATCAAAGCTTAAGATGTCATGACACACTGTGTCTGTCGGCTGCCATCAAGGGAAACAAAGGTATCAGTCTTTTCTGCCGCTATATGGTCATGACAGCACATGGCGGACCAAAACTGGGCGCACTATTCGTTTCTTACTGGGACTTAATTCCTTTAACGCCGGCGTGTAGCCTCATCGTAGCCGACAGGTTAAACGCTATTCTTGCACCGTTTTCTCCCTTACTCGGTTGTACATTCTTCATATGAAGGGGGCGGATCCAGAGGAAGGGACCTCATCGGACTGTTACATGCTCCATCAGATGTCACCACGTACGTCCTAGTGAAGGTTGATGGTGGTGAAGGCTCGTTCTTTTGCTCTCTATGTGGCAGCAGTGGCGAGGATTCACTTGGAATATCCTCTGGTTTCATCATAACGTAGCTCGTCGCCATGATTCTTGTTATTGGATGCTCACGATGTCTGCAAAAAAATCAATTGTTCATATTGAAGATGTTTTGTTGTGTTTCCAAATGGCATTTCAATGTTATTTCAAATAAGATATCATAAATTGTTTTCTATTTCTCAAAACACAAGATTCCAATGACTACCTACCCTTCTAAGTGTTTTCCTGTCATGAAACAGCCAAGACAGAAGAATACATGATGGCAATCATCACACTTAAATTTTGTATTAGAAATAAGCCCCTTGCATATGAAACACATCTCCTGGACTCTAAAAGAGAAGTACATGTATGTAACTATTTTTAGCTCGTAAATCACCAAAATGTTTATCGAATTCTGTCCTGACATTTTGTAGAACTATGCGATCGTGTAGAGTAGATACATCTGTTACACGTAAGAATGTCGGAAGAACTACTTTGCTTTCTTTACGCAGAATTTACATTTGGTGTAAAATACAACTTCTCAGATATGTTCCTATTGTGTTTTTAAATTTAGGTCTGTTAACAACTTGGTCAATAAATGATAGTCCTGGCGAATTTAAAGAAAGATAGACAATTCTGCAACTTACAGAATCTTTGCGGATTCGTGGCAGGGCACGTGCCCGTAGGCAGGAATAGTAGGGCCGTAGCCGAAGCACTTGGCACAGAAATCTACGTCAACGCAATCCCTGCATCTGAACCACTCTGCCTTTTCATGTAGTCTATCACTGCAACTGTTACACAAGTTGTAGCCGCCAAAGGTGTGATTGTAAGCAGATAGAAAACGCTTGGCATTCTGCAAAGAAATATTGTCAAGAAGGAAAATAAAATGTGTTGTCCAGTACATGGAATTCGTATTAACAATAGCGCATCAAAATAGCGCATCAAAAGCACCGCGTGAAATTTTTTCGTCTTCTCCTTTTTTCTCTTTATTTCCAAAATGATACGATTTCTGTGTACTGAGTTCAAGTCCTTCACCGTGTTCCCTGGAGTTCTGCAATGCTTCCAATGGAAAGGTTTGCAGTACCAACAGGGTGGAGGACCTAAATCTCTTAATGCCCAAGTAGCCGTATGCAATTTCATAATGACAGACCGGAAGTTTCATAGGCACAATGGTAAAATATAGGAACTGTCATTATGGATTTATATTTCTGATCATGATTATATCCAGTTTGGACCACTTTATACAATTATTTTACATTATTTGAGAAAAATAAAGATGATAAGACATAATTAAAACACTACTCTATGTCTTCTCATTTTACGTTTTTAGTAATATCCAAAGATGGCATAGATAATTGGTCCAAAAGTTGAAAATTCCCCTGATTCAGTGTACTTTCATCATTTTACCATTATGCCTATGGAACTTCCGGTCTGTCATTATGAAATTGCATATGGCTACTTGGGCATTACGAGATTTAGGTCCTCCACCCTGTCTGATAGACATTTCTTGTGTGGATGTTTAATAAAATTTTGCGAGAAAATTATGTTACATTGCACAGAATTCGTATAAATTGTGTACATAAGGGTTTCTAGGGAGTTCCAACAAACTTCTGATAAGAATTACGTGTACCGGACACGGTTTCCGTATACTGAAGTTTTGCAACTGTACAATTGCACGCATATTCGTTATGATAACACCAAAAATAAAAGATATTCAGGCTGTGCTATTAGTGAAAATAACTAAGTATTAGGTGTTCACTTTTGGGACAATAGAAATTCGTGTTCTATTGTCGTTAACCTGATAAGAAGAGCGTGGATATTATTTGATATCATATTCTTGGAATAACGGATATCGCATTGTGTTTTTGCTCACTTTTATTTAGACTTGGAACAGATTTGCGAAATTCCATTTTTTATGGGAAGCTGTAGGGTTACCAGTTAAATATATTTGAAACTTGATATGGAAAATGTATTAAATCATTCTTTTATCTCGTCACACTGCAAAGAAGGGTAATTAAAACACTTTATTGCCAACGTTTTTCATTTATCAATAAGAATTCCATTAACTTTACTACCCAAACAGTTAACAAATTACACGTTTATTACAGCGATGAATATATAATGTCTGGTGAATACGTTGACAATATATATTGTAATTCATAAAGTGTCACGGTAGGCGCACACTAGGCATATTTCAACTAAAGATTGTTCACATATTTTATCTGATGTTGACATAACAAACTTTCAGTGCGCCCATTTTTAGGGACAAAAAGTTAACATTTACAATAAAAATGCTATTTTTCATATTTACAACAGATCATGAAATTCCTATTAAAAGTTAATTGTTCCACAACAATTGAATTTCATGCTGTGCTAATACTGAGCTAATGGCAATGGCATTAATAGAAATGTCATGACCCGATTGTTGGTACTTGTATAACTGATGCAAGGCATGTTGGCAGAAAACTTTACTGATAAAAAATGGCATTGTAGTCACAAATGTAACCCGTCAATCCCTAAAAGTGGGCTCACTGAAATTTTGTTGTGTAAACATCAGATAAAATATCCGGTGAACCTTTTAGTTGAGACATGCCTACTGATATATGTTCGTTACAGGTGACCAGCAACCGGTATTGAAGAGCAACTTTCCAGGGGGGTCTTAAAGGAAAGTGACAAACAAGATGTGACCTGTTGTTTGTTAATATGTGACCAGTTGTTCATGTCACAAAATTTTGATTTCACAAAGGTTCAGGAATCGTGAGTGTAAATCACCTTGAGTTTTGTTCATGGAACAGTCGCTCCTCCCAAAGAGGAGGTCCAAAAGTTCATGTCACTTTGTGAAATCAAAAAATTGGTCTGTTTACCCAAACAAGCCTTATTCACCAAGAACAATCTGTTTGCCACTTTCGTTAAAGACCCCCAGCTCTACTTTAATATTTTGTGTTATTATGTACGTCAATAGCAGAGGGTTTTTTTTTGTTTCCAAACGCTTCATTAATATCATTTTCTTGAGCTGTTCATTCTTCATTAACAGTTATCTTACTTTTGTAGAGAAATGATGGAGAAGACACCTTTACTGATTATCGGAGTTATCATCAGTTCTTTAGCCGTGCTAAGCAATGCAGGTTAGTCATTTTATGTCATCTCATATTTTGGTAAAAAGAGGGATAGTTTTTTAAATATTTTTTTAAACAATAAATTCTTTTATTTGAGTTGAATTCTATTGTCGCAAAATGAAATAAATTTTAAGAGCTGCACATCTTTCAATGCAAAGGATTAAAAATTAAAATTCAGTAGCCAAGAATCTAGTTAACACACTACAATAGCATTAAAAATATGTCATCATATAACGTTCCCAGACTATATCTATCGTCTGGGCTTGTAGCTTATCGATACAGTTTTCGAGTCCAGAAACCATGGTAAATAAAGAAGTATAGTCTATTTTAGAAACAATACAAATTAAGGTGGTGCCTATAAACCATAAGGCGAATTTCCATTGTTATTAAAATGGAAAACAATCTTAAACATTACAGGGAATTACTGAATTTTAAATGTACGTTGTGTTTGTGATGGCAAGAAATTCTTATTATATCGATCCAGACATAAGGATACGTCCTTTAATCATCTCCTGAAATTATGATCATTTTCTATTTACACGAAAAGCACAGTGTGCTCTTTAAGGGTCTCCATATACAGCATGTACATGTGTAAGGATATGTAATGCAGATGGAGACAATGTCTAATTGAATTGATTAGGTTAAAACAGTTAATAGGTGGCATAGACGTACATGAATGCCTGAGGCGTTAGCATGGAGATAAAATGAAGACCATTTCAGCCTCATAGAATATTTTGACTTCAGGGGATTAGTTCACAGACTTTCCAAATGGTGTCAGGCTAATTTGTTATGCTGTGCAATGCATGAATGCATGCAGACAATAACACCAAAACTATGAAATCATGGACC
>JBCAUI010507783.1:0-12791 GCA_038406195.1 Haplosyllis anthogorgicola | reverse complement strand
ACCAGTTAGCTTGTTTTTGCTTTCCACAAGCACAAAACTGTTGATCCAGGGTGTGGCCTCATGCACTGGTTTGAGAACACCTGCTTGCAACATCTTGTCGATTTCTTGCTTGAAGGCTTGTTTCAAGTACACAGGGATTGGTTGGCATGGAGTTTGCTTGGGGGTATGCTTGTATCAACTTTGATGGTGTAGGGTGATCCCGGAAAACATCCAATACCTTTGAACATGTCTGGAAAATCTTGCATGATCTGCTCTTTGGTTGTGATCAGCTTGGTCGTTGCTTGTGGTGGTTTTGGCCTGAGGTCATTTCTATCATATTTCTCCCTAAGAAAAAGCATTAAGAAGCCTGGCCTGCAGCAACTAATGATCTCTTCAATGAGTACAATAATTACTTTTTGTAAATAAGAAATGAACATTAAGCTTAATGACCACCCTATTGCATTCATTTACAGCGGAATATAATCCCGTTCAGCTGAGGATAATATATCATAATCCTATCCATTAATGTCATTATCCAAACCCACAATCTCCTTCAAATGATGCCCGTGATTCCCTTAGTGGTCTCCGCTATCAATTCTCCAAAGGAATCCTGTCACTAGTGTGAACGACAATGGTAGATCTTACGAGGTGTTTCTGCACCCTCCCCAATTTGATTTTCAAGACTTCATCAATTACAAGATTAACAATTAACGAGACAGCTGCAAGACTCAAGGGACTACAAGGTGGCTTACATTGAGCTTAGGGCTTATTGTCGACATCTCCTTGTAGAAAGAAGTGTTGGCAATGCGACGCTCTTTTCTTCCAGTTTTGTAAGACTCGATGTCCGGACCCCTACTTGATGGATTACTTTATCGTGTGTGTTCCGACTGGCAACGAACACCTGCCCTTCTTAAAATGAACATTACAGTGTTTATAAATACATATAACATTCCCTCATTAAATCATAAACATATCACATCTTATCAAGACATAGGGCAACAAGGTGAACATTTTTATCAAGAACAAATCTGAAATCTTGCAGTCAACGAATAAAAAGTGACTTCAAACATTAAAAAATCATAACCGCCTTTTCCGAGTCATACAGTGCACTGAGCCGATGATATGTTTTTCATTTATTTTCAGTGTTTACTCAGAGCACAGTCAATAACCAATTACCTCAATTCACTTTCCGTCTACTCGACAAACATCCTTGTCTATATAAACTCTTCGTGTTTGATCAAATCAGAATAAAATTACAATCGAAGGCAATTACATTAATTACTGTCCCTAGCCAATCACAAACTGCATTCCTGCAAACATCCAAACTCTACTCCTGTTATCGTTCTTTTTATAGCAGTGACAAGCAGGCAAAGTTGATTAACCTTTTGCGTTAATTACCCGAGATCATTATTTTTATCGTTATGTTTGGTTAAGAACATTGTCGTATGTTGATTAATCCCAAGGTTGTATCTGCAGTAACTAATCGTATTGGTTCCACATTAGGGTGGTTGCACATCATGGTATAACGCAATCACGCCCTCACTCATATTTCTTTTTTATCGAATGTCCAAAGATGATGTCAGGCCAGTCATTACTTGATATTAAAGCAACCGCAAACATATTTTAAATTTACCGTTAACATAGTGAACAAACGTACAATTAAACGACAGAACAATACATCTTGATAGGACCGTGTAAAGGTGTAATTATTAGTTTGCCATGTATTATTTCCTATTATAACTAGTGGTTACGAAAGCAGTGCATAATACCTATTACACAACAATTCAGATTACATATACCTAGAATGCAGTCCGTGTTTACCATTAAGCGCTGTATGTAGTCATCAGCATCTTAATAGACTAAGCACTTCATATGTGATTAAAAATACCGCTGCATGCAAATGCACCTACGACTCTCATTATCACCCATTCTTGCCATGAATAATATATAGCCTTCAAGACTTCTCAACAAAGACAAGACCGTAAAGGTAATGGAATTTTAAATGAAATTCCAACCCCGAGGAATTCCAACATATGGTAAAGTGGCCCTAACCTGTTTTGACCTAATTGTATTGTTTCCGAACTCCACGGGGAAATTTGTAGAAATTGGTGGCACAAGGTGAAGCCAACCAAGTTCTTTGTAAAGTGTCTCTTTGAAAGTGGTCACACACCAATAGTCAATCAAGTTTGATTTCTGGCAAACTGGGTATATTTCAAAAAGGTTATTCCACGTGCTGCGTGACCTATATCATAGTCCCTATCATTTTCCTTTCAGCAAATAAACCTCCCGCAAACTGTTTGCTCATCTCCAATCCTTTGGATGATAGAGTGATTGTTAAACAGTCACCATTCATGGAAAATCATCGGATGGCGAGATATTCAGGATTCGATTCAAATTGGACAACAAACACGGGGATACCATATAGAAAAACTGTACTCTAAGATTCAAGGTTGACAATGGTACAAAAATGGTATGAAATTGAGATAAGGTTTTTAATTTAACAATTTGTTTGCCTTGCTACCCCTTGTGTCTTAAGTCCAGTAAATATGAATATGGAAAATTACATTTTAATCAGGTAATTGTATGAGTATAAAATTCCCAGAACACAGTAGATGTATCTATAACATATTCACTTCATTGTTTCAATCCATCTGTGGACCTGGTGTATATAGCTACAGCCTGGAATACCACCCGACAGAACATAAACAGTAAAGCAATCCCAGCAGGTTTAATGAGCAACCTCAGATGCCAGTTGGACACTGGGGCACTAACAACGTTAGCTGCTCCATTGTCTGATATAGCCTTTTGTGAAGGCCGAGGGGTCTAGTCTAATTCAATTGTTCTTGATCCAAGTTCTCTTGGAAAAACAGTCAAATTTCAGGACCCAGTTTAATCATGCTGCTAACCATTGTGTCTAACTTACTTGCATACAATTGCTGATTGTATATGTTTTCTAGATCATTAAAATTATATTCATCCTTTTGATATCAATGCACATTATACATATTGCCACTAAAATAAGCCACACGTTGGTTCGGACGAGTGTGAAACGGTACGGTTTCAAAGGAGAGCTTGCTTCAATGACCGAGAACATTGGTGTGAAATTATGACACCCACCCGTTGTTTGTGTCAATTCGACCGACACACTGCCAGAAAGTAGTTTCCCCTTCGTAGTCTCTTGTATGGAGTACCACTCCGAATTTAATTGACTGTTCATCGATTTGGCATCATGGGGCATAAGCATTACGGCTGTAACTAACATTTCACTAATGGTAATAAATGTCTGACATAAATACCAAGATATAAACAATGGCGCTGAAAATCTCACATAATTGCAAACATAATTACTAGGATACTGCAGCATAAAAACAGGTTGTGCCTTTCAATTATCAATCTAATTTTTCATCATAAATACATGTGTGAAAAATGAGAATGTCCTAAATCATTTTTTCATTATATGCAACTTTTTTGTCAAAGTAATACCATGTTTGTGTCTTGTTTTCTTTGTTGTATTTCGCTGTTTTCCCCTGCTCTCACAGAAGGATGGCCTTATGGTCACTTCACGGACACATTCTTTGTGCCTTACATTTAAAGAAACAATGATAACCTGACATATAGGTAATATTTTAAGAAATTCTTTTGTTACAGTGTATAAAACGTTTGCCCCGCATATGTGAAAGAGTCGTAAAACTCTCGTACAAATATTGTCTGGAAAACATGGACATACGAGGCATTCAATACACTGACATTAAAGACACTGAAACCAATCATCCGCTTTATTTCAGAAAAAAAGACCGCGTAGAAATAGATTTTTATATTAGGGCTCAGAATCCATTTATTGTACCCGTTACTGTTTCATTACATAATGTTCCTTCCGGTTGAAGATTCGTAGTAACGATCAATGGAGTGGCGTAATCACACAGAATTATGTAAATAAGCAAAGAGGGAGCATGGAGAGAGAGTCTGGCTTATCATTACAACCATTCAAGCCATATTCATATCATGCACATCCTTCCTTACACTGCTCTCTAGTTACACACCATTTTTTCCAATGCTTCAATAACATGCTAGTACAAAACACCAGTTTGAATGCGGCGCACGGGGGACAGCTGTTTTGTGAATGGCGAGTAACACTACCATGTATGTTCCTGGGTAAAGTAAGGATATGCTTTATTGCAATGTCGCTAGCGGCACTCCATGGCCAACCATAATTTGACTTAAGAGACACTGTGACATAACTGTTCCCATCTACTACTATTACTCAAAGCACAGGTGGTACAAAATTCTAACAAGGATGTAGTCGATAAGTTTGTCCAGGACCCGAAAATACATAATAAATTCTATCCGTGTAACACACACTAGTTTACATTTGATTTACTTCCAGCTATGCACACGTATCAGAATTCACTGACAAATTAGACGTCTAGTGTGTCACAAGAGACGGGGGAAACGTGGATAGGAATAATACAACTCTTGTGATAGTAATGGATTTTTGTCAAGATTGTGCTTCTTTATTTAATAGGCTCCCACTCCCTAGTTGACTAGGGAACTGAGTCATTACTCCACTTCAGTCTAGACCGAGGCTAATTTCATGTTTAAACGTCATGATCATGAAGCCGAGCCCCAGCTGTAAGAGAATATGCAATCAAATTGGACGATGATGAAATGTCGTGACAACTGCGGACAACAGCTTCTGAACGTGCAGCATTCATACTTAAACATGACGTTACGTAACAGAGGCCTGATACACGCCCATATCAAGTGTCTGCATCTCATTCATACAAACCGAACCGTGCCAAAGGCCCTTTCTGTGCTCCTGGAATGGCTTACTGGGTAAGTGCGATAAAAACAAGTAAGGAAAATATATACTGCTCGGTGATAATGTAATTTGTACATGCTGATATCTATACTTTGCAATTTCTTCCTTATCATAATCTTTACTGGTGCAATTCTAAATACAACATTTAAGGTATTAAATGTTGTAAGTCCAAAGTCGACAAAGGAAATAACGCAAGAGCTTCTTGATTGAGTTAAATTCGTATCAAGAATGGAAAGTCTGTGGAATTAATGAAAGTCTGTGGCTTCTTTAGATATATTTACACAACTAAACACCATCGACGGAATCGACAATCGAGTGAAGTGTTTCAAAAGATTTTTTCTACCAAATGTACATTCTGACACACGAACAAGAAATACATCACCGACACGAATTAAGTGTGGCAAAACTACCTAAACTGGTATACAATACAGCAGTCCACTAGGCGGTGTTCTTCCAACATTGGACACATCATTAGCCGCGGAGGGTCAGATATTACTGGATTAATGTGACAGTAGTGGATGTAATCTAAAGTTCTGTTAAACCGTAACGTTAAAGCAGTCGTTTGTTATGTCAGTATTACTAGACTCGGTAGACTCTTCTATAAATACAAAGAAAGGTAAAAAACACACAAGAATGGAAATAAAAATTTATCACCTTTCTTACAAGGCCAGCCTAAAAGCCACTTGACAAGACGGTTGATTTATGAGAAAGGTTTAAGTTGTTTGTCTTGTTTGCATCACGGGATTTTACTAAAGTACATAATGTGTTCTGTTTGAACGTGCATGAATTGTAAGGGTAATTTAGTAGAGGACAAACGTTAATGCTATTGGAAGAAATATCATCAGGAAAAGTTTAAATTGCTAGCAAAATCAATTTCTGAAACCAGTTAAAGCTTCATTGAGTACGGTTGCTTAATTTTCCTTATTACTGGCGTTTGTGAGATTTTTCAGTGCAATCGATTCATGGTCATTTCACAAAAACAGTCTTGATTTAAAACACTTCATTTGAGAGTGTTATATTGCATGTCAATTCCGCTTCATTTGTGAACTTTTTTGCACTAACAGTGAGATACAGAAAGCTTAAAATGCTCTAAAAGGATGCATTGATGTGCTAAGTCTGGGTTGTTCACCAGCAAACACTTCAGTTGACTAAAGTACAAGACTAATGCATCTCATTGTTGCCGATAATTCTTCAAATGCGCAGGCAATTAAACTAACAAAGAACATTGTCTCTGAACTTCACAGAGATTCATAAAAATTTAATTTCAATATCAGGAAGAAACTGTATGGGACCTTAAAATGAATGCAAAATTGGGTTTTCCAGTGACTCCTGATACTGGAATCGAAAGTTTATTTCAACAATACAAAACTAACAAAAAGCAGCACTAAGGAAGCGTTACATGACCCATGGTCAACATACAAGACCAGTCAGCCAGGGCCCGTCAGATAGCCTTGTCCACAAGGCATCATGCCGTGAATTAGATAACAAAAATTACTCTAGTCTCTGTATGAAAAGAAAATGCTTATTTAGCTTGCACCACTGTAAAAATGGACCATGTCTTCATACAATTTACCCGAGAACATGCAATTGTCTGATTATGCTTATAGCCCCTGCTATAAATACGTTATATAATTGTAATTCCCCAGTGTTTCAAGAGATTAATGGTATAGAAAGAACGATGTTTTTATAGCCAGGAGGGGAACAGGAATTAGGAAAAATAAGCTTATGTCACAACTCTCTTTATGTAAGAAAATGAAGATAATCTATCTAACTTAACAAAATATCTCAAAGCAGCTTAACGACCAGCTTTTTCCTGCTCGTTTTTATTATTACAAAAAGACACCTAATTAGTCACATCAGTATCTCTCTATTGCGGAATTCACTCTTCATCTGAGTGTTTATTTAAGGCATAAAACCATCGTTCAGATACATTTTAGTATCTCGTACATTAGTCAAAACGCATGTAGGACTTCACAGGCAATGTCTTATTGCTGAGCTACAGAAAAAATCGCGAACATTTTGCAGATGTTGCATTTGCAGGTGTGCGTAGGTAGTTGTAGAACAATAAGTATTGCAATGATACTGTGTTCAAAGAAAAAGTTGTCATTGTATAGGAAGAAACCTTGTTACTTACAATTCTTTCTCCATCATGGAATGGAAACCTAGATGGGAAGCAACACGTTAACCAGCTTTTAAGTGACCAGTTTTGTGGTTGTTGTTGTTCTGATCCCATTATTACAATGCAGATCACTTTTTATCCTCCACTCAAACTATTTTCTGGATGAGATCTATTTGAAAAAGTCGTTTTCATGTGAAATACACTTTTGTCTCTCTCTAATTCTAGACTGCGTCTCTCCATTGTCTTTTTATGTCCGGAAGGTAAATAATATGAATGCACGCGCTTTTTGGAAATATTTCCCATCAAAAGAACAAATTCTCATTACTGTAGGAAACCAAGTGTAACTTTACTGTGTGTTCAAGGATAACATGGTCCTTAACATCACAATAAATATCACATAAATAAGCCATGATCCTTACGCTGTAGTATTATCATTTCCATAGTTTTTTCTTGTACCAACGATGGTAAACTCCCTTATAGTGTATCAAAGTATAGTAATGAAATTACGTATCAATAAAAAAGCAAGATAATGTCTTTAATAAAGACAGGACCACAAGGCGTGAGCTATAGATTACACGAATTTATGTATTTTCCACGTGATTTGTTTTCATGTCCAAATCACATCTTCTGGATAGACTCCTTCATCTCACCAGCAATGCTTCCTATAACGAGCAAAACGGATAACGAGAAAAGAAACTTGGGTCTTTGTCTCGTCTTCGTGCCGTGTTAATGCTTCGTTTTACTGCTAATAGTCACGATGAGTCCACACGATGTTGTACGTGACTGAATGTCGCGCAAAATTAATGTTGGAAAAAGGTCTTCACTTTTGTTCCCAGACGGTGCAACTTTATTTACACGCATAAAACCGTCATTTTATCTCCATTACACGCACACGATTACAGCACTTAATGTGTAAATCCAAACAAACTGAATGGCTTTGATCTGCATGTCCTCTAATTTTGTATCTGTCCTGAGCTGTTTGATGCAACTTTACCTTGATGGGCTTGTCGGCATTATCTTATATGGCATCAGCTCATGAATATCAAATCCTTTGAGATGTGTCCTCAACTTCACTACATTTAATAAGGTGGACATCAAATAATATATGGCCTTTTTGACAGATTCATAATTATTACTGTTGGAACCATCGTTTGCTCCCACTAAAACCCATTCTCATGATGTTGAAATGTTTTCAATATATGGCGCACATCGTCCAGTCTGTTTCGTCAAGAGAAGAAATCGTAGGTTTCAAATCTTCATTGTTGACAAGTAAACAGCAGTAATTCTTGCTCGTTGTCCGCCTAGTTAATAATATTCATGTCCGAGTAAAGCAGCATAACACCCACTTATTACACAGCAAGACAAATCTAATTTCTCTGTATTTATTATATAAAATGTAATGTCAGGAGATTCAAATAAATGCACGCTATATTTATAAGAGTCATGACATGATGAAATGAGACACCGATCACATGAACTGCTCCAGCACTTCTTCTTTTATCCTGTCATGACACTGGAACCTTCGAAAACAAAATATACGAAATATAATATGATGAGAAAGATTTCCACGGTTTTTTTGTGAATTAACGCAGCACGCTTCAGTGTGAGGTATCCGTCTTTAACAACAGATTTAATATCAATTTATATTGCTCAATAATGCAGAACTATTCCAGCTCATTGTGGAGCAGTGTAAATACAGATAAATAGACAGTGTTACGCTGCTTATCTATCCCTTCAATCTCGAGTATATTCCGCGGATTATAATTGGTTGATAATTGTCGTTAAACTGAATTTTATCAGGCTGAGCAGCTGTTTCGTATGATGTAACAAAGCCGAGGTCGCATTACAGAACCATTGCCCAGCAAATACCAGTTTGCTCTTCCTTGATAGCAATGCATAGCACTGAAAATATTGGTTCTTGCGCTGCAGTGGTTGAAGGAATGGCAGCAGCTTCTTCTCCATGGGTGGCAGCAGGAATTGCAGGAGCATGCAGGGTCCTGATGCACTGAAACCCAGCAGTAACTGCAGTCCGAGCTGCTTCAGAAAGCACTGTTTCCATGCAGCAATTGTGCATTGTAGTCCGCTGTCGCAAAGAGTACTTTTACTCCTGCCTCTTACGACAGTAGTGTATGCTATCTTATCATTTCGTAAGAGAGCTGATTGTTGTCCTCTGGTGCCACCGATTCCCCTACCCTAATCAAGCAGGGCGGGATTTGTCCTTTGTAGGCTATACAATTGTAGATATTACACGAAGCGACTTCTTGCGATACGCACCTGCCTTCCGTCAGTTGCACTTCTTGTAGAACTTGTCGATGACAAACCTTCAAGAAATCTGAACAGAGAGTACTTTCTCTTTGCTGCCCTTACACAACTGTTTATTCCCACCTTTAGTGAGTGGATCATTAAAATTTCACTTCCTCCAAGCACATTTGAGTAATGGTCACAAAATGTCCACAAATTTCATTTACACTCATCAATCTTTTATTCCAATTCGATGGATAGCCTTAAAAGCGTTTAGACTATCAGCAATACAATTTTGTAATTAACAGTCTACGTAATGTTTTAGCTGCCAACTGTTTATTGACACAGAATATTTGACACTTTTTCCCCTGTGGTCAGTTATTCATGTAAAATCATAAATCAGAGTTGCTATTGAGCCTGTGTGCACGACTGTGTGTAGACTTTTGTTCGTATATATTCAGACGCAGAAGCCTAGCATTTGTTAACCATAACACGTGTGCCTAAACGATTATGGCATAAATCGAAAAATCGACATGATCTAACAACATTGTTCGTTAAGATGTAAATGCACCGTGTCACTCAGTTACCTTTATAATGGTATCTGTTTATATCAATATTGTCGAAAAGTAGGGAGGTTGCTCATGCACAGTCACTCGGTTAGCAGGCTGCCAGAAAATGTGTTAATGAGATAAACCGTTTATGTAGACATTTTCCGTAACCCTGCTTAAGTACAAACGACTACAAAATTACATACACAAGATACATAGCCTTGAGCAGACCATTGTTGGCCTGCTATAGTTTGTCATGTCACAAATGATAAGAGGTTTAACATTTTTCATTTAATATTCTAATATTTGCAATCTCACTTAGTGAAGCAAAAATATGGGAATAGAATGTGACATGCGAACTACTAGATGATTTTCACTATTGTTATTTTACTTTTCTGTTTGGTTATTGATGGTTTCGTCTCAAAGTTTCAATAAATTATTTAACTAGTGTGGTACTTTTTGCATTAGTTAATTAGACATGGAACGTTTTGTTACAAAACGGTAGAATTACCAGGATTACGTATACATTGCGAAAGGTCATATGCACTAGTATTTAAACTACCAAGTTTCTAAAAAAAACCCAAGATACTTGTTTTGATGCCAATTGCGTCGTGAGTAGTTTCAGCAGTGATTTAGTTGAAAAGTGAATAGGACAACTGTGGCTAATGATCGATGCGTCTAGTTTCGTTCCTGGCAAAAAATCCGAATAAATTGCAATTTGTTTCAAGGAATTCAAAGTACACGAGTATATAAGTTTTATATTGCATGAAGCTGTGTAGAAATAATGCAAATAATACATGTTATTGTCGAGCCTGTGCATATCGCTTACCGATCTAGCTCCAGTCAATTGTGCCAAAATCAGATAATTTGACAATAATTTTGCCCGTAATTGTCCATGAAGTTTGTAGATTCTAGATTAAGCTGAGATGTATATTTGGCGGTTTGATATGGTGAAACATTATGATTGATTAGTTTCGTTACAATTGCGATGAATCAAAATAAAGTTGAGCAATTTACAGATGTTTTGTATGATATGTCACATACTTGACAGATTATGCGTATTAAAAATGATTCGGGGGTCAGCAGCATTAAGAATCCATTTGGATTTAATTAATTTATTTTGCTCTCCTCTCTCTCTTTTTTCCTTTTTTTTTTTTTTTGGTATTATCCAAGTTTCTACGAGTTTAAATTAAGGAACTCTAACATATGTAGAATCCACCTATTATCTGACCTGCACTCTGACAAAAACTTCCCATAGCTTGTTCCAGAAAGCCTATTGCACTTTTAACTGCGGAATACAGTGTCGTAAAATCGATAGCTTACACATTCATTATCGCTACTCCCTCAGTGAAATAATCAGAACATGCCACAGGCAATTTTAACACTTGGAAAATAAAACCCCCACCCGCCGAAAATAACTAATTACCTGTATTTGCAAACCGCAGCCAAAATTCATGTATATTAATCATCGCGAATAGATAGTATTACAAGTAGGCACTTCTTAAGTGGCTCAACGTTTTTAAACTACGTATGGCCCCTTTACTTTTCTACCTTAATCCTTGAAGCTGGCATTTAAAAGAGCGCCCTCAGATGGTGATCAATCACAGACGGAGGTAATATATCCAGTGTGAACCGGCTGCTGCAATTATTCGTTATCAGTGTCAATTTGATGTCTACATATTTTCTCCTACAACTTGAAAGTGAACATATATACATATGAATAGGTAAAATAAGGCAGCAGTGCTTGGCAACAGTAGGCTCCTATTTCAAGCCGCAATCAAAGCATTTCGTTTGTTTTTGTGCTAAAGGTATCGTAGAAAAGGAATCTCATCTCCTTCATCCGTTTTCACTTTTCTCTTCCTGATTTACTTCCAAAAGTTCTGCCCTATCAGTTAAACCTAATGTCCAACAAGACGAACAAAATCCTGAAAACTAACAATTAGACACATTTGATTGAATTCCGGGCAAGGCAGATGACAACAAATTGGCAATATCCCCAGCTTCGCAAATACTGACGAACAGTCATTTTTCAGAGAGACTTATGTCACTACTCTGACCTGTACTTGAATGAAACGATACTTTCATTGATAAAAGAAAACCTGTTCTCAATCAGAAAACTGCATGTTATCTCGTTTAAAGCTGAAATGCCATTGAAGCAGATAGATATATGGGCATTTTTGCACTGTATCACCCCTTTTCAAAGAATATCTGAGTACTACCCTGCAACGCACTCGAGACCTGCTTGCACTCTGTGTTAAGTGAGATGCATTAGCATTCAAAGCTTGTTTAGTGGCTTAGTCAGGCTGATGACACATATGGAATTTGCGATGTCCTTATTTTCTTTTCCTTGGGGAAATGATTTAATCTGTTACATACAAAAACCAGCAGTGGCAGCAAAACACGCCAAATGACATAAGTCCCATGCCCGGTCAAATGAATGAACAAGATGGAACAAATCCAGACCACTATACTACTGTAAGTACTCTAATGAATCAAATGATTCACATTGCGTGTTTTTTGTACTTTGCCCTTATTTCGCTCTAAACAAGCTGACTGCACAATGGTTCTCGTAATGTTGCCGATGCTTATTTCTTATCTACATTTCGCTTCGTAGTCGACAGGATGAAGTAAAAGCATGGTAACATCTAGTTAGTCAGAGATCACATACAATAAATGTCACCTGTTCGTTCAATATATTTAAGTTACATAGAAACCACTACGTGGATAAGTACAGCAATTAATTGATTACTACGGATGACTTCAGCTTGACTCATGGTGCTTTAGTAAGTATAATTGCTCCTTTCTTTCAGAACATAAACCACAGGGTCCAATGAATTATTAAATATGAGTAATAAGACTTCGTCTGTCTGTGTCACATGTGACATTTATTCAAACTAAGCGTTGGTGAAGTACACCAATTTCATATAAAAATATTGTCCAATGATACTTTTTATTTACACGTATCCGTAGCTTATGCTTTCAGTACTGGTGGAATTCGCTAAAACTGTGTGTATTTCTAGGTGAATTCATCTCAATCCGATAGATGTATTACTTGTGAAGTAAGTACTTTTCGACAGTATCACAC
>JBCAUI010507772.1:0-12791 GCA_038406195.1 Haplosyllis anthogorgicola | reverse complement strand
AAATTAGGACAGTCAATCACCTTGAAGCAGCTGATCATTCAAGTAATTGTGGGCACCAAAGACTTAGTGAAGGATAGAAAATCAATTTATGTTGATTATGACTATGCCAGTCTGGAGGCATACTGTGAAGTACTTATTCAGCAGGTAATTATAATAATATTTTTTATTTGCATTAATTTGTGATTTGTTAATAATTTGGAGAAATGTATGCAGTATGCATGCTTAAAGCCTGCTTGTTGCAATCATTGAGGAGACTTGTAGCAAATGTTGTTGTGTTAGTGTTTTTCTGACTGATGGTGTGGCAAAATTCACAGTGAGCTTCTGACAGCCCTTTGCCTTCTCCAAAGCGATGGATCCCCGGTCTGTATGACTATGGCCGATGGCCTAAACATTTGGCTACTGGTGCGGCAAATTTCTCAGTGAGCTTCCGACAGCTCTGCCTTCTCAAAAGTGATTGATCCCCTCACTGTTTGACTATGGCTGGAGGCCTAAACACTTGGCCGCTGGTGTGGAAAAATTCTTGGCGAGCTTCTGACAGCTCTTTGCCTTCTCAAAAGTGATTGATCCCCTGTCTCAAATGGTTATTGAGTGTTGGAAAAGCTTTCTTGTGACACTGTACTGTGCAACATTAAGTCTAAACAGTTAATTATTGAAAACAGTTAATCTGTCACAATTGGAAACAAACAAGTATTTATTTTAAAAAGTTATTTAGATATTTATTTCTTGCGAATAATAGTTTATGGTTAGTTGTCACAAAAAGATACAAAGAAATATTTATTTATTTATCTATTTATTTATTTATTAGTTATTTATTTATTAGTTATTTATTCATCCATTACAATAGCAATAATAAAATTAAAAAAATAAACTATTCAGCAATTATGAGGCAACACCCCCACCTCAAGGGCTAAACTAAACAAACATAACAAAAGAAAGATATGCCAATCCATAAAAATGAAAACAAGACAAACTGTATCCATTTATCTTTGTGCTACAATAGAAAATTAATTGGAATGGTGACCAGCAATGACAACATTTCCACTATTGTAAGCCATACACCTAGTCTTTCCTTCATCATAAACACTAACATGCTTGACTAGCTTGACTGGTAAGGGTCCCAGCTCCACATAGACACTTCACACTGTCTGCCTCACATAAAGTCTCAGAGTACCATCCACTACAATATCCTTGATATCTGCAGGCAGATCAGCATCAGTGAGCTTCACCTAAAAAATAGCAAAGTACAAATATTATATTATCATCGTTTTTATGATACCAATCAACAGAATCATGTGAAATCAATCAAATCAATCAATCTGCCCCTGGAAAAGATAGGTACAATATTTTAAAAGTATCATACCTGACATCTTGCTGGATCCTTGTTTTTTGGCCAACAGAAATGCCATGCCAATAGTCTCTCCATGTGTCCTTTTCTGACCCTGCCTGCTTCAGCCATCTGCAATATAAGAAAAACTGAAAAACAATCATAAATAAAATGTTGATGACACTTTTGACATTTAATTCAATTCTGATTATTTGATTAGATGTGATGCACTGATGTTTTGATGCAACCATCTCTGCTGGACCTAAGAAAAACCAAAAAAACAATTAAAATACATGTAGTGATGCAATGATGTTTTGACGCAACCATCTCTGCTGGACCTAAGAAAAACTGAAAAACAATTAAAATACATGTAGTGACCCACTGATGTTTTGATGCATCCATCTCTGCTGGACCTAAGAAAAACTGAAAAACAATTAAAATACATGTAGTGATGCACTGACGTTTTGATGCATCCATCTAGCTAGACCTAAGAAAAACTGAAAAACAATTAAAATACATGTAGTAGTGTAGTGACACACTGATGTTTTGATGCATCCATCTCTGCTGGACCTAAGAAAGATGGAAGAACAATTATAATACATGAGGAAAATCTAGCAATGTGAACCACATGCAATGACTTAATAGTCAAGCTACATAATTTTGTAGAATTTTCCACCATACACAGTAATTTGTTTTGTGATAACATTTAAACTTTTAAGTGGTAATGGTGAATCTGTTCCTATCTGCATTCACATTGCAAGCACTATGCATGCAATTTGGTTTGTTTTAACTAACACATGAAATCTTTCTATTTTCAGTGAAGAATGAATGCTGATTGGGACAATTTTGAGTGTTCTGTTTGCCATGAGGATACAATTGACCATTTTGCATTAAACAATCAATTTGATAGAAAACAAAGTGGCATTATTTGATATAGACAACACTATTTTGATTAGATGTGTAAATTGTGATCGTACTTTCCATGCCAAATGTTGTGCTAATTTTAAGAACAAGACTGCTGAGGAAATCAATGAGTTGCGGGTCTTCACTTGTTGCCACTCAAAAGCAATTCAGCAATTGAATCAGAACATAAAGAAACGCTTTATAAAGTTTAAGTAATTTATTAGGTTCTTTGTATTTTTACAGATTGACTAACAGATTGAATCATAAAGGTAAATGAATGATGCATTTTTATGCAAGTTGCTGCTATTTTCAAGTTGGTTGGTTAGACTCCAAACTACCAGCACACTTTTAATTTGTGGTTTACTTTACACTTGCTCAGTTGTTGAAATGACTTTAATTGTTACTTGCTATTTGAGCACAAACAAATGTTTCACAATTGTTATGTATATTCATTGTACCTATCCTTCTTTTCAGTGGAACTGGATAAGTAATGGCATCCAACAAAGAAAATGACACAAATGAGTGCTTTGAAGCAAAGGAAAATAAAAATAATAAGAAATTTTGGTCTGAAGATGGTGAAATAAAGGCAATGAGGATGTATTTAGAGAATCAGGAGGTCTTGGATGGTTCAGGTACAGGCAGTCAGAAGCAGCAGGACAGAATACAGCTATAGAGAGATTTAACTGCAGACTTGAATGTGTAAGTACATTTGCTTTACCTTCCTGTGAAAGTAGAATTATATGAATATCAAATATCAAACCAATGTGCACATGGCTATATATATTTTATGTAGGCAGGGACAGAAGGCAACTGTGACACAGTTCCAGGGTTGGATGCTATAAGATATTCAGCACAGAATAAAACAAAGAAAACTGTTATAAACCAAACAGGAGGAGGGACAGGTCCTGTTATGACTGCTGCTGAGGAAATGTTCATCAGATCATTTGCAGGAACAGCTAAGGGGAAAGGGATAGATGGAGCTTACAATATTGGCTTAGGTTTGTTGATTTCTTATGATTTATTTCTTAACCATATGATTAATTACAGGTTAATTTATTTTGTCATTGTTGTTTGTAAAGTTTTTATTGTTTGTTGTTATATCTAGGGATCTTTTAAAAGATCATAGATGAAAAGGATGCAAAGGAAAGGGAGGCAAAGGAAGATGAGCCAGCAAAGAAGAAGCTGAAGAAAATTGATAGCAAAACTTATGGTTAGTTCTTTTATTTATTTAATGTTACACATGGTAACTTTACACTAAACTTATTTCATGTAAAAATGATGTTATTGTATTATGTAATTTTTATTTAGAATTTAAACCTCCTCCACCTGCATCTGCACAAGTGGCCAAATGTACAAGTAAGACAATTGTTCCATTGCTGTTGTGTCATTGGTATCATTTATAGTGTAAATATTGTTGGCATTCAGAAACTAAATCTGAGTGGACTGTATGTAATCCCATTGAGTGTTTCTCATCACAGGTGGCCAGTCAAACTCCTTGAAAGTGCCATGGGTTAACTCTCCAGCAACTGTTCTCAAATTAGTTCATTCAATTCCTCCTCCAGTTGCATCTGTAGGACCACAAGTGGCAAAATCTACAAGTAAGCCAATTGTGCCATTGCTGTTGTGTCATTTGTATCATTGATACAGTAGAACCTCTCTTGGGTGGCACCAAACTTTTTGGATGACCAGAATGCCATAAAAGGCATCAATGCCATTCAAGACAGATAAAAATAAACATGAATATTAAATATTCATTTCAGAGAAAACTGACATTTAAAAAAACAAAATGCCACTCAAGACAGATTCTACTGTAGTGTAAATATTGTTGGCATTCAGAAATTAAATCTGAGTGGACTGCATGTAATCCCATTGAGTGTTTCTCATCACAGGTGGCCAGTCAAACTTCTTGAAAGTGCCACAGGTTAACTCTCCAGCAACTGTTCTCAAATCAGGTCATACAATTCCATATTGTCTTTCAAATTGTGAGCCTCATTGACATGAATGAATCTCAACTATGGCTTCATTGTGTTCTTCATTACAGGTGGCCAGCGAGTTATGTTAACCCCTAGTGAGGCATTACCTACCCCATTATGTTCCACTCCTAAGAAAGGTCATGAACATATGACTATATCTAAACCAAGAGTAGAGTTGAGTCAAGGTAGATATTATTCAATATTTCTCAAATTAAAGTAGCCATGAGCATTAACTTGCTACTTACAAAAATGTTAGTAGTTTTTGGTCAAAATTGTCATGAAATTATGAACTTATTTCAGATTGCAATCCCTTACTGGAAGCATGTAAGTAAATTTTGCATTCAATTGTCTACCATTATCTACCATTTAGCTAAATGATTTCATTTAAATTAGTTTCTATTCTTATTATTGTTAGTCTCTAATGGTGGAGTACTTGATCCTGATGAGACTGTTGATCCTGACACATCAACTATAATCTGCAATCTGAATAATATGGTTTTGTCTCAGGATGTACTATTATCAGCAGGTAACTGTCAATGTCTACTTAACAATTCTGTACAATATGGGATGCAAAGAAATGTATTCTTCTTAAATAATTATTCTCTTCTTCAAATACAGAACCTACAGCTATGATTTTGGTGGATGAAAACAATCAGCTGATTGTTATGCAACCTGCTGGTTCAGCAAATTTGAGTGATTACCTCTCAGCTCTCAATGACTTGAAGGATGAAGAGATCATAATGGAGGATGGCAGTCCAGAACTGTACAGCCAGCCATCTTCTGTGACACAAATCATGGGAGGCCAATTAAATCAACCATCAACTACCGAGTTGAGTGAGACAACATACTGACAATCAAGTGTCAGATACATATACTGTTATCCTAGATATCAATGAAGATGTCACAGAAGAACTTCTCAAAGGTTAGCACTGAAATATGATGTTATTATGAAATAGTATATAATGGAATTTGGACCATCAGATCAAATCGCATTAAATCTTCTTTTCAGAAGTTGAAGATTAACTTAACACTATGATGGACATTCAACTGGACATAAATTGCACAGCAGTGAAGATGGATAATATAGTTCATTGTCAAAGACACCTGAAGATTGGCCTCAGAAATGTCATCCGTGCCAATGTAGCAGGTACATACAGTTATCTGTTATTGTTAATTAACCCCTCACCCCCACCCCCCACCAACCCCCACCCCTTTCTCTTCCATATGTGTACTGAATAAAGTTCAACTTCATATTTTTTGTTTCAGCTATAGTGGTTCACAGGTTGTTACAAATGACAGATAAAGTGTCAGATGCATTAGCAGTGGTTCCTGCTGAGCACAATGATATGACATCTACACAACGGAAGCAGTTTCATATCTATCTATGCCAAAAAATAGGTAATTTTAACTATGTTTTATAATGAGAATCATAAATGCATAATTAACACAAACAATATGCATGCATTATTATCCCATGAAGGGCAGATTTCTTGGTAAGCTCAAACCCAGCTTACCCCCACTTTGGTGTGTTTATTCCTGATTCACCTCCAAATCAGTGTGTAACTAATAGAAAGACATAACTAACATAATGTCATGTGCAAACATGTATATCTTTTTATTTATTGACCTCTAATCTTTACAGCTGAGGATTTGCACAGCAATCAAGATTTTAGAAAGAAGAAAACATCTCAAGCTGATTGGCGAAAAATACTTGGCCTATTTGAAATCTGAGAGAAAGAGGATGTCAGATGAAACACATCACTAGATTACAGAGGGCAGTGCATGGATGAAGAAGGTTACATTGCTGACATGCTCAATGATGAAATGTTTGAACCAGATGAAGAAAATAGTGCTGCAGCATCAGAACCCAAAGGTGATAATGAGGGCACCAGTGAGGCTCCTCCCACAGACATAATTCATCAACAAATTATGCCAGATGGGAAAATGCATTACATCCTAGCACATCCTGCATATGAAATGCCAAAAGGTAAATGAACTATTTGTGATATACAAATGAACATAAACTGGTTAAATTTGATTTTGACCTGTTAATAACATATGCCTTGTTAATTTGTAATTTGTTTTTGCTGATTTGTGGCAACCACTGAAAAAAATTTAAAAAAAAAAAAAATCTTTTTTTGACAGAGGGTCGGCAATGGACAGATGCACTATTAAAACGGACACAAGTAGACTACCTGACCATCGACAAGCACAGAATTGACATGCAGATGAGCTCAATGCATTTGATGTGTGAAAATTGGAAAGAAAAGAAAATTGCTGACAATGCCAGAGAGGCAAGGGAGATTCTGGAGCACAAAGCCAGAATGACTGAATACAAGGAAAGGATGGCAATACTGAAGTTGAAAAAAGATTTGTTATGGTTGCAAACTGATAAACTGAAATATGAAATGCAATGATTGTGCAGTTCAATAAGTGCACTTGCATTGTAACATTTAGAACTCTCTGTTTGCCAATTCCTTAACAGTTTGTCTACAAGTATATTATTAACATTTGTATACAAAATATATGTGTAGTGGTATATTTTATGAACAGCTATCTCCATAAGTTATTTTTACAGTATTATCAACAGACATCTGCAAAAGTTAACAATACATTGGTAAAAATATTATCAATAGAAATATAAGTCAGAATTTCATTGTTATACATTGCCAAAATATGTCTTGGTCAAATGCCTCGAACAAATTTTACAAGTTGCCAAAATGTTACCGTTTTTTTGTTTTTGTTTTTTTTTGTTTCTTTGATCAGTTAATAAATATGTTGAATATTTCAGATACTTGTTACAACATAGTCATTATTAATCAGGGTCACTTTGAAAAGTATTTCTTTCTGATGTTGTCCCTCATAATAACACCAAGATTCCTGTCACACATAGCCTTTCTGTTACTGTACTCAACTGGAAAATCCTCTATATCATTATTGAGGTTGACCACTTTAGCATCCTCAATGAGAAGTTGTGTAGGTAGACATGCAGTTGTGTTTATGATCCTAACTGCCTTTGCAGGTAAAAATTCCAAGCGTTTCTAAAATAATGAACCCTTTCATTACTTAAAACCACAGTGGATGGTTACCCACATTGGAAAACAAATTCCATGTATCATATGAAAGTATAACAACATCATAAGGAATAGGATATTTTCAACTTTGTTCAAACATTATTTACCTCCAAACAACAAAAACGTCTCTTCCAATAACCGAATGTGGTTTCTATTTTATTTTGGGTAGATTGCTGGGCGAAATTGAAACTACAATAAAATGTTTTTATAGTATCAATACAATATGAATCAAAAGTCCATTACCCAGAATATTTCCAATAGGGAATTGCATAAAATTAAATAAGTAGGAATTTAACCTTTTGTATGCATCATTAGCATCATCTGAATATGGAGTGATCAAATATGGCTTCAATGCATAACCTGGATCACCAAGTAATATTCCTTTGCCTTGCCCAGTTTGGAAGTAGGTTGATATGCTACTTTCAGAGAAAATACATGCATCATGAGTTCCACCAGGATATTTTGCCAGAATGTTTGTGATTACACACTTTGCATAGCAAATTGCCTAGAATTTATAATGCAATATAAGTAACACCACCCAGAAATAATTCAACAGCATTTTTAATGCAGATTAATAACAACTGAAGTCAAACATTGCACTAAATTGTACCTGCACATTTATACTTGGTCAACCCTTTCTATTGAAGTATTGGTGTGAATCTGGACCACTGGGTTTAAGGAGGCAAACATGTGTGCAATCAATTGCACCCACCACCTTGGGAAAGCCTTCGTATGCAAAGCATTTCTTAACTGTGTGACAATGCATCAAGACACTGAATAAATAATTTACAACAAAGAAACGGCATATTACCAATTTCTGTTTACCTCAAATGTCATAAAATTCCCTCTTAGCCTGTTTTATTTCTTCTTCTGAAGTTGGGAATTTAATGAAATTTTCAAAATGCTTCTCCATTGCATCGCAGAAATTTGTGATACATTTTGAAACTGCTCCTTTGGATACTTTTAGAGAATTGTCTGTACCAACATGTGATAGGCAATCACTTGTAAATATCCCCAAATTCATTTGATAAAATGACAACCAACATGGAATATAAAATTCACAGAAGTGCAAATTGTTTGATATGCTTAACCAAATGCATTCCATAAGCATTGAACATCATAATCAACCCATTTGCACATTTATGATTGTTGCAAACTGCATCAATAATGCAACTGATATGCATGCATGCATTAAAAAAGAAATAAAAATAAAAATAACTCCCCCTTTTTCCATATGCAGAACCAAATAATCATTTCTGTCTGATTGGGTTTGACCATTGCAGTTATTTCGGTATTAACTAAGAATTGCTTAGATGATATACTCAGTTTGTTCACTTACATTTATTTGCAAGATTATCCAACACATACATACACTCACACACACTCACAACTAAACATTAACAATCTGTTGTCAACTTTGTACAAAAGGGAATATTATTTATCTGAAAATATGTACAGGTATATGTGTTTGAACATCAGTAACAGAAAATATAAAATGATCAGTAATAGAAAACTGTTTACTTATGGGTTCAACAAATTTACAAATTAAATATAGGTTGATAAACATCTTTGTCCTCCAAATCTATATTTTTGGAAGTGTTACTATGGACAATATTTACATGTCAAAAGAAAGTATAGGTATATGTGTTTGAACATCAGTAACAGAAAATATAAAATGATCAGCAATAAAAAAATGTTTACTTATGGTTTCAACAAATTTACAAATTAAATATAGGTTGATAAACATCTTCATGCTCTGAATCTATATTTTCAGACGTGTCACTATGCACAATATTGACATGTTGGAAGAAAGTATCTTCATCCTCAACATCATACCAATGATGACCCTTATGTGTTGTAGCTTTAAATGCTACAACACATTCACTATATGACCTTATCAGTCCAGGTCTATAAATTATATCAGGTGTTACTCTCATAGAGGCTCGGAATCCTGTTGCTTCTTTAGTCTCATCATTGGTGACACATGTAAATCCTTTGTGCACTGCTTTTGGTAACCAAATATCAGTCGCTGGATTTAGTACCATATGTGTATGATTTGGACACACAAGGTGTCTGGAGTTACCAATTGAAGCATCTTCCATGTAATATGGGTTAGCAATAATCCATAGTGGTGCATTCACATTGACTTTTTCAATTATTTCCTACTTCTCCCATGACAAGGGGGGCATAGGCTCTTGGGTAACACAATCAATAGCATGTGACACCTGAACATCAATATCATCAATGGTTTTGTATTCTATCACATCAAATATTAACTGTTCCTTTGTAACTAGTTCACATAGCTCTTCCCCTGTTGTTTTCTTTGTACAGATTTGCACATGTACAACATCTTGCACCTTATACAGAGTTGCATAAGAATATTTTTGGCCATTTTGTTCTTGATACACATGCATAGTATGTGAAACTTTAGGTGGCAGGTCAAATACATACTGTTGCCAACTTTCACCATAATTTTCCATTAACCAACATGGATAAACTACAGTCTGCTCTGTAAGATTAGACATAATAGAATATGTGTCACACGTCTATCAAATTATCAAATTTCGGCAAATCAAATCCTCCATCGTCCTCCTCATCATTATTCACTCTCCTTCTCTAATTATTACTTTCATCTTGAAGATATGACACATTTCCATCATCATCCTCATCACCATTTACTCTTGTTCTCTTATTGTTACTTACATCTTGAAGATCTGAAGCATCTCCATCTTGAGGATGTTTTCTTTTCTTTTGTTTCCTTTTTTATCTAACCAAGATTGCTTATGCTCACATCAGATGCATCTCCATCATAACTTTCATCAAATTCTTCCTGGTCACAAATATAGTCATTCTGTTCTCCTGTGCTTTCATTCCCATGATCTTCAAATAAAACATGACCATACTCATATTCATCTGTGTCATCTTCAATGGCATCTTTATCCTCACCGTGAGGTTGCATACTCAACTGTCCAGTCTTACTTGCAGTGCCATCATCAATGGCATCTGTATCCTCACCGTGACTTTCATGCATACTCAACTGTCCAGTCTTACTTGCTGTGCCATCATCACTGATCAACTTTCTTCTCTCAGATCTAAAGATGATGTTTTTGCCCAGTCTCTTGGACAGTTCATTTCTGCTTGGCTTCTCATCTTCCATGTCATTATCACTTGCAGTTTTTTCATCTCCACTAGGTCTGGGATTGGTGCCAGACACCTGGCTTATCTTGGACAGTTTACTTCTGCTTAGATTCTCGTTTTCCATGTTGTTATCACTTGCACTATTTTGGTCTCTACTAGGTCTGGGATAGATGCCAGACTCCTGGCTTTTCTCTAATATTTTATCAAAAACTATCTGAAATTTGATATTAATGTAAATATAAACACATATCCGGGTATTCTACAAAGAAAGAACAAATCTATATTATTATCATTGAAATAAGTAACAACTCAGACACTCACATCTGACAGGCCACTTGGTCTTTTCATAGTGTAAGCCATGACATGATGCATTAAGAATATGCAGGATGTTAATACTTCATAATCACTCCTGTAGAACCAACAAGTACAATAATAATTATAATTAAAGTACATGTAGTCAAATGGAAATATTTAGTTAAGGAACAATATAAAAATGTCCATCAATTGATATCACATACTTAGACAAGCATGGATCTTTTCTTTTCTGAATGCTGTGTATATTTGCCTCAACAGATTAGAAAATTGATCTCTTAATGTTCTGTACTGTCTTTTACAACATTCAGCTAAAAATGAATTGAAAATATTATTGTAACAATGTTTCACAGAAATTTGACCTTTTAACACCATGACCTATGTGATAAAATATAATTAGAAAAATAGTTCTAAACACTGTGGCTAAAACAAACTGACCATCAATGTTCAAAATGTTTTGTATTACATCAAATGCCTCATCTCCCTTGTTAATGTCAGTATTATGTTTGTGACTTTTGTCATACAGCAGAGGCCTTGCTTCCACTTCTTTGAGCAGGGAGTCACTGTCTTCCTTGCTCCATCTGGTCCTGGGCATAGCTGAAAAGTAAATTGCACAATTTGCATGTTGCCTTATGGCATGCTAACTGCATACTACTTGCATGCACCATGACCCATTTTAACATTTTGCCCCCAAATATATACAATGGATTAGGCAAACAAATTAAGAAATGCGCCTTCAAAATGTACAAATATTACAACACTAAGGAAATAAATGTTTGGTGTGCATGTCTGTCAATACAATGATTATTCCTTGTTTTTTTTTTACATCTACAGTTTTTTTCCTAAATTTTCAACATACCCAAATCATATTACAGTGCAAATCAAAGCAGTGAATTGTGACAGCATAAGCAAAAATAATTAAATACCCATCACTTTTTTACACACTAGAGATGAACTGATACCTCTGTTGGGAATCAAACCCAATCCTCCAGAACCAACATTAAGTTGGTCCTGGTGTGCATGCCTGTCACCACTGGGATTCTGTATTGGTTGTGTGTTTAAACGTACCACACATCATACCAAGCATCTACTGATTTATTAGGTAAGGATTTGTATGCAGACAAGCATCACTCACCAAATTGTCATCATGCAAAGAATGAAAAGGTTTGATTGTAAGACTCATGCAACAATTTCATAAAGAAGGTTAATAAATCAAATATCACACAAGTAATACCACCCATGCATCAATTAAACCACCCACATGCGTAAACTCAAACAGGCAGAAACAGACAAAATAAATCTGATCTGATCAGGTTCAAGCACGGGGAGCAGAGCTGAGTGCTTGCTGGTGAGAGTGCATGTTTTTGCCAGGAGCCCTTGCAGCCATGGCACGGAGAGTGACTGGTGCACTGCGCAATAGGTTTCCTACCAGCACAATGGTCTCTACTGCTGATGGGTGACCCAGCTAATTTGACCGAGAGAATTTCTGTGCCACCACCCATACCAGAACAACATTTTGTTCCTTGTAAAATACACCATGACTATCCACTGCTTGCAAAACTAAGCACATTTTTTACTGGTCTAGATATATGCTACATCATGATCATGATAACAATAAGTGCATTTTTTTACCTAAACGTTTATCTCTACAAATGACACCCCTCTACACTGCCAGTACTGTAAAACTAAGTGCATATTTTACCTAAACTTTATTTTCCCTGAATTAAGTACTAGTATGTGTTCTACAAAACCAAGTGCATTTTTACCTTAAAACTAACCACATTTTTTCCTACATGTTTATCTAATATATGATACATAACATGGGCTGAAAATTTCAAATTGCATGATGTACAATAACCATACCAACTTACATGTGTAGTTCACATCCTGTAAATACCCATACAACATCCATTTCACTTCACTTGAGGTGCATTTTTACCTGAATGTTTATCTCAACTATAATACATAATATGAACAAAAAATGGAAAGAAATAACTTAAACACATTAACCAACCTGTAGCAATGATGCAGACAATCATAATAATGATACTGAATGTGAAATTAATG
>JBCAUI010507761.1:0-12792 GCA_038406195.1 Haplosyllis anthogorgicola | reverse complement strand
GGTGCTTGAACTAGGAATCAGGGCACCAAAACAAATTAGCCTGACATCTGCTTGGAATTCTGTCAACTAATCACTCTAGGTTAAAATATTGTAAATAGAAGCCATATAAATATGCAAAACAAAAATATACATTATGATGCACTCTTGAATGTGGGTTAAGGGAACTTTGATATAACAATCACAGAGAATACCTTTATTAACATCTTACCACTGTGTCTCAAGTCTCGAACTTTTCCTTCATATTTTATCTAAAACCACACACTTGGAAACCATGCAGAAATACCCTGCTAATGAAATCACATAGAATTCTCTTTGGATGGGAATTTCAATACTTTTATCGAACCTGTATGCAAAGAATAACTGTAGCCTCTGAAGTTCCACTTTGTTCTTTGTTTATTTCAATATATTGCACAGTAACACTGCCATATGTGCGAAATATGAGATAGTAATTTAAGCATGATTTCTCTTTCAAGCTTTTTTCGCTGAATAAGCACGAACACTTATTTTCCAAAGTGTTCATATAAGTAGTTAAAATGGGTTTTCTCATTACTTCTCCCAAATGCATACTTTACACTTTTTTTACTTGCAACATTACTTGAAAGAATACATCTCAAATGATATATGAATTCATTCCATCCAATATATCTATGCGTATTCAGACATCTATTATGTGCAGATTACCACAATAATAACTTTTCCCCTCTGTTAGCAGTAGCTGTGATAGGGTCTCCAATTATGGTTAGAAGCAGTGTTCCTTCCTCCTCCACAAGACAGTGATTTACACTCTCCATACATCTGGTCCATTTCAATGTGATCAAAGGGATCTCCTATGACGTCACGAAACGGTATTATGACGTCACCGTTTGGAAGCATCCGGGCATTCGAACCTCCGCTTACAGAGTTACTAGAAGTACTGGGAAGAGGCCTATTACAAAACGGAGGGGGTGACAGGTTCTTTTGTCGCCCCCTGAATGTAAATATTGGACTATTCCTGCTTGAGGGGTGCTTTTTGAGAAGCGCACTTGTGTTAGAATCTGTCAATGGCTTTGAATAGAACTTATACATCGCCAGATGTCTCGGCCTGTTATATCTCCTTCTCCTACACGGTTTAAATATCGTATTCTTAAAGGCTTGTCTGAATTTTAGTGACATGATGTTGTACAGGATTGGGTTGATGACAGAGGACACGTAGTAGAGGATCCCAGAGATGCAGTATAGTACGGCGAAGGTAGTGTACAGCGCTGGAGTCGAGTCAGGCTTCTTGATGTAGATGACCATCAGTCTCTGAGTGTGGAATGGAGCCCAGCAGATGAAGAAAGCGATCACAACCGCGACTGAAAATACACAATAGTACTTAGTTAGTTAAGAGGTAGATAAAAACTGATCAGTAAACAGAAATCGTATCATTTTGGAAACGAAGAGAGCAAAGGAGAGATAAGGATAAAATAGTTTACTGCAGACCCTAATATCATAACCATTTCTGTTTAGCGGGAAAGGGCTCGTATCTCTGCAAGGGTATGTACTTGCATACGACAAATGGGGACTTAGATAGCTTTTGTGTAAACATATAATGAAGACCATTTCAGTCTCTACATTTTTGCGCAATGTAGCTGCACAAAAACGGTGAATTAAGGTTATCACAATACATATAATGCTTTATAATTGTAGTCATCATGCTACCATGAGGCCATTACATCGGGGTGACATGTTGGACATCATTTGTGAGCTGATGGACATTAGTTTCTCAGAAGTCCGCCCCACTAAGGGGTGCAGCACATTACAGGCCCAAGACCCAATATATACCTTTCATTCTGATGAGCACCAAAAGTAACAATAAATGCAGTGATCATTTGTGACGTTTACCGTCAACCATCAGGTGAATGTACGAGGGCTGATAATTCTTGTAAAGAATTTGCCTGAGGGTAGGTAAGATCCAAAGGTAAATTCTTTTTGAGAATTAAAGGCACGAGTGTCATTAACTTACTTTATTCATGTGAGACATTACTAAAAAGAATCATCCTTTGCGAACAATTGAAAAGGACAGAGAAATTAATTGAATGTATTTTTTGTTTGATGTTAACCCATTTATGTATTCTATGTTTTATCCTTTCAACATTTGTAGTCTACTTAATTTTCATAATCTTTTACGGCCCTGGATATCCAGAGCTGTTGTTTATTTTGACACATACAATGTGGGCTTGTAAAATATTGAAAATGTCACAAAACTGTGTAACAAATAACTACAAATGGTCTATTTTTTCTTGAACAAATGAGGTTTAGAAGCCTTTGAAGAAGTGATTTCATTTTCCAACTAAACATTTCAAAGAAGACGTATTTTTTGAAGAATGTCATAAAATAGTTCATTGCTTCACTTCTTTGTTGTTTTCACAATGCATTGTTGGGATTTTCTTTATTTTGGAAAGGAATTAGTAGAGACCAGTGTGTGTAGATTGATTGTGTTACATGAGGGTCTAGTGCGGGGAAGAATCTATTTATGTGCGCAGTCAATAGTCGTACAACATGAAGCTAAAATACGTCTCGCTTGGGCAATCAACAGACTTTTCTGACACCGATATCAATCCGAATTATTTAGTGACACAACGTTGGGTGTGCAGCTTAATTAGTGTATCTGGTCAATTTGCAGGACATTACGCACATGACTTATAATATATCACAGCATTTTCACTTCGCAACATCCCACATTACGTCAAAAATCTGTTGTGCTCTAATACATTAATCGTGTCGTGTTGAAATTATTTTTTTATAAATAAGTAAGTTCTAGGATATAATTAAAAATAAAATGCATAAGCGGTGTGCATGTAATTTAATTATCGTATGTTTAGAGTAGCAATGAAGCACTAGATTCAACCTATTGCAACGCAATGTTTCTATTAATGTTCACTTTTTCCGTGATATAAAACTCAAAGTGCTGAAAGTATAAATAAGTCCACTGTGAACTTTATTCTGATTGTTGCTATTTTGGATAATTTCCTAGAGCTATTTTAAGGATAAATGTATGGGGAACGTAAAAGAGATGTTCACACTTAGGAAGCGCCTGAAGTGACATGAGAGCAAATGGATTCAATTATATCTCCACAGCTTGAAAATACTGATTCACAGTCCATTAACAGTACGCCACGCAATATACTAACTCACAGTCCATTAACAGTATGCCACGCAAATATACTGATTCACAGTCCACAAACAGTATGCCACGCAAATATACTAACTCACAGTCCATAAACAGTACGCCACGCAATATACTAACTCACAGTCCATTAACAGTACGCCACGCAAATATACTGATTCACAGTCCATAAACAGTACACCACGCAAATATACTAACTCACAGTCCATTAACAGTATGCCACGCAAATATACTAACTCACAGTCCATAAACAGTATGCCACGCAACTATACTAACTCACAGCCCATAAACAGTACGCCATGCAAATATACTGAATCACAGTCCATAAATAGTATGCCACGCAAATATACTAACTCATAGTCCACAAACAGTACGCCACGCAAATATACTAACTCACAGTCCGTTATCAAAAAAACCATATAAAAACCCGCGCTCAATAGAAAACACTATCTAAATAACGTACCCATTGAAGTGTCCAGTAAAGGACGAAAGCAACATAATGCTGCTTCATACACACGTCGACATCCAACAGGAGGGAAAAGTAAATGCGTATCATTAAATTCCTATCATTTTGTGACAATAGCGCATCAAAAGCGCAGCGTGAAATTATCCTGTTGTCTCTTTTGTTCTGTACGTTTTCAAAATGATAGAAATTTCACGATACGCATTCGCACAAAGTAAGATGCATTTGATAACATTTATTTACTAACTCTTCCATCAAGTTTTAAATTAAACTATTATTACACATGGGCGTTATTGCAGTATTGAAGTTTTTTCGACCATCGGAAAAAAACCCTATTCAGCATCGGCATACAAGTCTGCAGAAATAGGCCTCTACAAAATCATTGGAAGAAATAAACGGGGGTGACTACATGCTTATTCAAAACACCGTTTACTGGAGTGTACTTACCGCAATAACCAGATCAGTCCAGAGCGTGAAATTCCTATCATTTTGGAACAATAGTACATCAAAAGCACAGCGTAAAATTGATTCGTTCTCTTCTTTCTTTTCCCCATTTACCAAATGATAGGAATTTCACAAGCTTAACCATCAAGTAGCTTACGGCCTGAAATGTTTTTTGTTCTCTAAAGGGGACCCACGACGACACAATAACGTACGGAAATACGTTCACGTAGCTATTTCTAATCTGTTATTATAGGACTAGTAAGTATGAGGTGATGAACTAGCGGCGTACACGTGCTTATTAAGGTTTCTGCTGATCTAGTCAATTACCAGGTGACTACTATCTGTAATCCGTGTCACCACATTACTACCATCTCCAACAGGAGTGTGCTCCTTGTTTGCTTTTATCCCACAGGCTTCTGTAGAAGCTTATAAAGCTTGAAGGGCAATCCATTTTTGCATCACCTATGGCTGTCATTATGCAAAACACCTACTTCAGACATGTAGCTCAAAATACCTGAATTCCTGGTAATTTTCAAATGTGTAGAACAAAAGAAGAAACAAAATAATTCCGAACTGTGCTTTTGATAGGAATTTCAGGATATGGAGAGCAATGCTCCCCGGGTCAAGTGGTTTAGAAGTTACAGTACACAGATTGTCAGACAAGCACAGTACACGGAATTTGTTTCAGTTTCGAAACGTCTAGAACAAAAGAGAGGATATAAGAATTTCACGCTGTGCTTTTGATGCGCCATTGTTCCCAAACTGATACAAATTCCGTGTACTGTGGCTGAATTCGATTTACACGCACCCATGAGACTTTCTGTCTCGTTAGCGGTTCTTCATCCCATGGGATGTTCAATCCCTATTTATATTATTGCAATTCCAGCATGACATCTCACAACAAGTGAGCTAATACGCATTGGCACGAAATCCCAATTCCTCTCCTCTCATTAGGACGATTAATGGCCCACAGGCATGTACATCTCTCATTTGTTATGGAACCTGATCACACAGTTAAGTGTGTGAAGGACACGGGATCCTATCCTTGTTATTAGAGAGTTAAAGTTATGCGGCTTTCTCCGTCCTGTGCATGTACGTGTAAACATCAGAATACAAACTATACATTTTAATTATATTAATTGCAAGAGGCCAACTTCAAATTGTATCATTCAACAGGGCAGTAGCAAACAACTCTGTGGCACAGTGGTAGCACGTTTGGTTAGGCATCTGCAGGTCCTGTGTTCGAGTCACCCTTATAATTTTCTGTATTTTATTTATTTTTCGAACGTAAAATAGATGTCGCCACCTCCTTGCTGTATTTTCTAGCTTACAAGCTGTATTGCAATGAATAGGGCAGTTTTAAACGATAGTGTCAAGTCATATAATGACATGAGTTGAAATAACCAGGTTCCTCATCAGCAGCGAATGGAACGTCACCGAGATTCTCGTCGGCGTAACGTTCACTGCTGAGGTGGAATTCGGTGGTTTCAAAATTCATCTTACACGTACACATTGATGTAAACGGGTAACTAAAACTCTCTATTGTAAGGAAGCTTCTATTCATCACAGATGTAGAACATGCCATGTAAAGTGAACAGGTTATTTTCCGAGGTTTTCCGTTACTCCTTGACTAAATACTCTAATTAGGAAAACAAACCAGAGTCAAGAAATAAAAACAGACAAACTATTCGAGGCATATTTTGGCTAATTGATCTGCACAAATTACATTTGAGTATTTGCTACAGATGTAGTCTGGAATGAAATCTAGAAATTTTGAAACAACAGTGTCAAGAAAATAACATTATTTTATGAGCAATTAGCCGTATAAAGAGCACCTTTTTCTTTAGATTAATAATTGTCTGATTGTCTGATTACATTCAGTACTGAGCCTGAAATTAGTTATTGACAATTTTCAGGCTATTTTACATACAATTGTATAAATTCCCTGCCTAATCTGCCTAATCCACCAAATCTGCCTCATTGAGCACATGTAATAAATAAGAAAAACAGATCACGAAATTACCATTAAAAGTTTAGCGCCCTGCAACAATTGAGTTTCATGCTGAGCTCATTTAATTCAATTCTTGCGGGGCGTTTAACATTTAATAGTAATTTCATGATCTAAACTAAGAAAAGCCGAGAATGTATCACGCACACGTCCGTACGGCTGTAATTTCTCCCTGGTTAGAGTAGAGGCTTTGATGCGGAGATTAAGTTACACGATTAACGTCAACTTATACGTTTGAAAAGAACTCTGAAACCATCAGATTGAATCCGGTAGAATCTGGTGATTTTCTTGTCAGATATTTATAAGTGCGTTATAAAACACCCAATGGATTTGTCACATAGGACATCAATGGCAATTCTAGATATTGCGATAAAATTGGGATCGCGCTTGTTCAAAAAACAAATACTTTGGGTGTTCTCTATTGTAACAGTACATTTTAAATCGGCACTTTCTGAAATGTACACGTTTAGGACAGAGAAAAACGTATAAATCAATCTCGGCTTTGATGCGGAAGGATTGTCCGTTTCTCGCGTGTTCCGTCTCATGTGATGCGGCTCTGTGCATAAACAGGAAGCAGCCGCACGCAATATTATTACTTCTTCCATTCATCTCCTCCACTAACATCCGAACATTACATTTAGGGAACTCCACTTTCGTGTAACACTAAGTCTAAAGGAAAAAATATTTATTTGTCGAACAAAGAAACACATTGGGGGTACTTGTGCACGGGATTCGTGACGAACACAATTGATACGACTTCTGTGTAGTGTTTAGCAGTCAGAAGTTCCCATCCCCACTGTAGCCTAATCATGAGGTTTAAAGCACGGATTAGTTAAGCAGAAAGCACTGGGTCTGGAAATGGTACGTATTGAAATAAAATAGAGGCAAAAACCGGGTCGGGCTCGTGTCAATGGTTTGTAAACTGATACAACTGTGAAACAATGAAATAACTTCCAATTTCATAATCCTGTGCCCAATGGTCATGAAAAACCCAGGCAATAATTTTCGAGACAATCGAATATAAAATTAAAAGGACTTGACAAATTTTTAACGACACCTTTGCCCTCTGGGGGATTGCATCATATTTTGACTTAAAAATAAAGTATAAGTTTACCGTAATCCGTGTTGTCCGTCAAGAGCGCCATGGTGTCCCACCGGAAGTAGCGGATGAATTCCACCAGAGCCTCGCTTTGCTTGGAGTCGGGCGGAAGCATGCGCAGCAGGTATCTAAAAAGTTTTAATTCATCATCAGAACACAACCTATACACTGAAATTGCATCAGTTGCAGCAAGTTTACTTGATGTTGGTACACTTCCTCGAGTCAGTAGAAAAAAACTCCATGGCACAGTGGAAGCACATCTGGAGGTCCCTTGTTCGAGTCACACTTAAACTACACTGTATTTTGTTTATTTTTCAAACATTTACAAGATGTCGCCACCTTCTAATTTTTTTCCTAACTTAAAATTTGTATTGCAGTGATTAATTGATTTAATCATTCTGCTCCCACGTTGTGGTCTTCGTCTGGATAAGGGATTAAATTCGGACTCGTATTTCAGAGGAATTAATTTTAATGAGAAGTTTACGTTTTGGTTGGAAGTAGAATCAAAGCATGTGTAGTATTTCACCTCAAACTAGAAAATTTCCACCTGACTAGTCTGGATCATTCAACTTTTATGAGTGGTATTGTTACAGTAGTGTATTTAAATAATTTGTATTGCAAAGTAGATTAGTCGATATTCTAGTCCAGATCATGAAATTACTATTAAAATTTTAGAGCCCTGCAACAATTGAAATGAATGAGCTCAGCATGTAAAGCATAAATTGTGGCAGTACCTGAAGGGCAATAAATACAAGGCACACTTTGTTTCCTAATGGTAGCCCCATAATAGTTGACCTTGGTCCCCCCAAAATAAAGAAAAAACGTACTTGTATACGTAACCCTCTAGCATAGGGTCGGTAGCTCCGGGTGAAATCATCGGCACGTGGAAGCCCATCGTCATCGGGTAGGAGGCCTTCACGTTCACTGAGCTCGCCGGACCGATGATCGTGCTCACTCCCTGCGCCATCTGGCTGCATACTGTAAATTAAAGGATTAGTCTAAGTCTAATATGCTGACTACAATAATGACACACATCACACGCACGAGCATAAATGTTGTGTGATCACGTCCATACCTTGTGCAGATTAATCACTAGCCTCAAGTTACACACACGACAAAGTAGATGCAAATTTAAGCACAATAGAAATGACAAGAATTGCCATGCTTTCCTAATGACCTTGACCTTTAGATGTCAAATGTCTGTGTCTGGGATTTTATATTTTCTAAGTAATTCACAAAATTACATGAGCCTTCCTACCTGCTTGTATGGAAGAAAATTCTGCAAGCATTCCTGTGTAGTTACCAATGTACTGTACCTCATGGTTAGGTAACAGAGGCGTGTCAAATTCTCCCTGATCTAGTGCCATTTGATAATGTGATGTTGCTTCATCATAGTCTATTGTATTGTTTGTGTTGAGACTTTGAGTAGAATTGGCATCCTGTACGAGTTGGCTTGATACTGACATGGTGCTGTCGTACTGTATGACGTGCTTGGGTAACAGAAGTGTGTTGTTGTTGATCTCGTCCACCGCTAGTCGTACAGCGCCCTCTTCAGGCGAGAAAGGACACGGAAAGATTACTCCTAAAAAGTTTTTAACATTACATTTACTCATTCCTTTCTAGTAGATAGCACCAGTGGCGTCATTTCCGTCAGTCATCCTTCCACTGAAAGAAGGACTACAGACAGGTGCCAACAACCAGTCACCACAGCTAACTGTAAACAAAGTGAATACGCGGCTACACATGGTCCTACTTTGTTCTCCAGCTCTTCAGTCCAGTCAAAGTTGACCTTTAGCTGGCCAAAAGTAAGCTATTCCAGGCTAATTACATGGTGTGCACGAAGGTGTGCAGGAAGACAAGTACATAGACTAAATAAAACTGTTAGCTGCAGATCTAAGCGAATAAGTTGACGTCTTTTCAACTTTTCGGTTAGAGTTCTTTGAGCCTGAAAATCCTATTCAGATTATGAAATTTCTATTAAAAGTTAAGCGCCCCTTTCATGCTGTGCTAATGCTGAGCTAATGGTCACGGGGCGGGTTTGTGCGTGCAGAGTCAGTTGCAATTGAGAGCTGGGACAGTCCACAACCATACAAGGTTTTAGGGGTGGACCTGATGGGCACAGCAGGTGGATCAAATGCACAGGGGCTGGATGTATACTGTGCAGTGACTTGGTCAAGATCTGTGAAATATAAAAGTAATGTTTTGGACTTTTCTGTCACCTCATAATCCAGGCAGTAACTGACGGGCAATAAACCAAACTTACTGTTCCTTCTTGTACTACTGTCTCTATTTGGGCATGAGCTGGGCACTGATTTGTGTTTTGTGACCTGTATTTTTTCGTTGGCGGTCACCGATAAGAAGGACCAATCTACGTTGATATTATGACAGCAAAAACAATTTCATTTCATTCTAAAAGCAAAAGTGAAGATAGTAAAGTGGAACAGAATAGAAGCCGAAGAGTTCATTGCACTGTTAATAGTTCAGGATGTTTATATACATACAGGGATACACATCACAAAGACCCTTTACTACATTCATTTACCATATCAAGAGTAACATTTGCGATGGGTCTTTCCCAATACAACTCCGACCCACGCTATAATTGATTTATTTACGGCCTAGTATCTCACATTGTATAAAACGCGGGCTGTTTGATATACGGTTTCAAGACTGCTCTTTAGGTCTAATGCATAATTCACCTTTCTGTCAATGGGAATCTGTTTTTGCGTATTTTGATGCCATAAATACCAACAGTACCGGATATTTGCATTATGAAAATAATGTCTAATCAGCATTATGGAACAAAAATGAACCATAAACTCTATGAACTGTTGTCAACTGACAGGTGACAAATGTACAATTTTGGGTAGTTAATAATACTTATAGAACACGTATTGTGTCTGAATGTGTACTGTTACTATTAATTGCATCCACTTTTGTGTACAGCAATTGAGGCACATATATTATAGACCAAAATGTTAAAAATATTGGCAGTCATTCGTCTTTTTCTATGAATTTTTCAGAAGAATAAATTATTTTCTAGAAATAAAGAAAGGCCATTTTCTCATCAGAAAATCTTTCACGTTTTTTTGAAGTATACAATAGTAATTCGTGATATGCACAGCGATATTGTATTGCTGTATTTCGTTTCGGAACAATACAAATTCACGCTGTGTATTTGTTCAAGTCAGAGGTGCAACGTGGCATTTAACTGTTTCCAAACTTAAAAACAAACGCTCAGCTGCGTATGTAATTCCAGTTCGGATGAGAAAAAATCAATGTCCATAAAGTAGCGGTTTGTTTGATGTAACTTTTTTTCCGTTTACTTTCAGGTAAAGAAACTGATGAAACAGTTTACACAAGTAATTGAATTTCTGCCTCAATGTTTTCTCATGGAAATTCTCTGTACTGCAAATTAAATGCTGGAGATACGAAAAAAAGGAAATGAGGGTAAGCTAGTGCGTTAACTTATGATTTGTACAGGATGTTTAGTGTAAATACTTAGTGTTGTTTACTATCTATCTATCTAACTGTCCGTCCGTCCGTCCGTCTGTCTGTCTGTCTGTCTGTTAATGGATGTACCATTCGCACAACCTTTCCACGGACTTTGAGCATTTTTAATTTCTTGGCATTCTTAGTTTTACGGTTATAAGTCACATTATATTGGACATATTATTTGACTTATGTAACATTGTACTGTCATGGACTGACTGCACAGTTTTAGTCCTTAGAGGATTTATACATGGTATCATGACTTCTCAGCATTGGTAGACTAGTCTCCAAATCAGACAATGTCATGCAACATGTGCTGGTAATGTGAGAGCAGAGAATGCCTCATTGCGTGCTATTGCAGATCCATTCTGTGATACCTCCCAGCACCGCTAACCGTGACAGTCAAGGTTTATCGAAATTTGTCTTTTCTAAAATATTACGCAAATTAGCCAAAAAAGGCAAACAGTTTTATACAATTACTGGTTGCCAAACTATAATTGGTTACTTAATTTTGTAGACAAAAATAAATGAATGAATTTCGAAAAACCTTTAATACCAAACTGGACTTCTCGCAAGCGCATCACAACTTTTGCAGGATATCGCAAGAAATCCAGCATGTTGCAGATGCCATTGAGTGAAATACGAAAAAAGAACAAGTCGAGGGATGGCCACAACTGGAACAGTAGTAAATACCAAGGTATCAGAGGATGAAATTTCTATCAGTTTTGGAACAATAGAAATTCAAAAGCATAGCGTGGAATTCTTTTGTTCTCTCTTTTGGTTTGTACGTCTTCAAAATGATAGGACATACATACATACTTAAAACTTAAACATCTCTAGTACATTAAGATTTTATCACCATGTTCTGTTCTGACAACAAAGATAGTTATACCTTTGTAAGGCAGCACATGAACACTTGTAGTAAAGCACACGATGTATTTCCTGCTCAGAACTTGTGACATTTTTTACGTAACATGTACATTACGTTTGACTGTCGGGCTATAAAAATGGAAATATTAATAATTCTTAGAACTCTTTATTCCCAGAAATGTAACACTGACAGAGTTAACGAGACAAACAGAAAGTCACTGAAAAATTCCATTCAAAGAAAGATATAATTTTTTAACGTATACATGTGCGTTATTGTGAAAGATGCATTGAACTGCTGTTTTTTTCTCCGTCTCATAATATTAAGTGAAAAAATATTCTTTTTTTGCGACATGAAAGAAGTTCATTACAGCTTGCGTCATCTGTCCTTACCTTATCCGTGGCAACTGAGAATTGGTAACACGGAAGTCCGCTTGTAAATACAATAGAGGTTTTTCCAAATTGGTTTAAATGCTCGGATTTAGGCTAATTAGCCTAATTCAACAGACTTTGTAATTGCTGAAATGCACTGTTGGTTAATTACAATTAAAATTCTGGTATCAATTATTATAGTTAGGAACATACCGTTTAAAGTCTTCCCCAATATTTACCATTTTTGTTTAAAAAATCCAGAAAACAAAATAAGCCTAATTAGCCTAATTACATAAAACCAATTTGGAAAAACCTAGATTAATACATCTTAGACAGACAATGAATCTAATCTAGGGAACGTAGGAAAATCTTACATTGAGGTTTAAATGTTTTATTCAAGCCACGGTGACTAATTTAGGTGAAACATATCCTTTGAATAACAAAAACATGTATCTTTACATCTTTGTTGACGTTTACTAGACACACATTTATTCATTTGGAAATTTCACCGACCTATCTCTTTAAAAAAACCATGGATTGACATGTTCTGTGGGAATATCAAATCTGTCATTGAATCTTTCACGCCAGAAATACATTACAGTGGCGGATCCAGGATTTCTTGTAGGGGGGCGCCAACCTTGGAGCGCTCCAATTTTTACCCAATTTTTGCGCAAAAATCCCCCAAAACTGCATGAAAATGAAGAAATTTTGGGCCGTGGGGGGGGTAGGGGGCGGCCCCCTAGATCCGCCAATGCTTTGTAGATGAAAAGGACATTAATGACTTCCTCTTCCTGGGAGTGACTCACATTGACATGTCACCGCGAGACAGCTTCACAAAAAATAGGTCATTTATCTGGAGCAAATGCAAAACAAACAACTTTGTGATGACAAACTGGACC
>JBCAUI010507750.1:0-12793 GCA_038406195.1 Haplosyllis anthogorgicola | reverse complement strand
TTCACTGTGTGGATCATGCCCTATGTGGATCTGTCTCTCTTTGTAGTCCCGTCGGGTACCGACGGGTTCCATCTAGTGTACATAAATAAAATGTCAATAAATATACTTTGATTATGTGTGTGGATGCGTGTGCGCATGTGTGTCTAGATCTTGGCTTAAATATTAAATTACTACACGTCCGGTTAATAAGGAGATATCCCACGCTGAACATTTACAGGTTCGAAGTGGGACTAAGCTGCTTACGAACAGAGGGATGCTCGTTAATTATATCTTGGTAACTTCAAGAATAAAGATTTAGAGGATTAATTAACTCTGGGGACAGTCTTTATCTCTGCAGGCTTCCTTTTATTTATTGTACACTTTGAAATGTCATGTGGGTTCCCTGACATTTTCAATTCTCACGGGCTTTCCTTGTGACATTGCTCATACATACATCATACAAAGTGACTTTGATACAGATACATTAACATCACCCCAACAGCTATCAGTAGTGTAAAATTAGTTGTAGTTGGATTTTAATAAAATTGTCCAAACTAGGCTTATTATGCTAAACAACACTTGCATTTTTACTTCCATAATTTTAACAAATTTGTGTTTGTGTTTATAAACAGTAATATTGAAAGAACAGGGCAATTTCAGCTGTCATCCGTAAAGTTTATCAAATCATGAACTGTCTGGAAATGTAGATTTTACTTAATGAATCGAGAGCAACAGAATTTTACTTTGTTAGCAAAATAACACGAAATATTATATTTCAAATGCTTTCCTACTGGTACAATGTTCGTAAGCTCTAAGTACTTTGATTCAGTCAATAACGCGCGCTTGAGTGAAAGTCACAGCGTGAAATTCTATTGTTCTAATTGCAACAGAAAATCTTGAGCTGGAAGGCTTTCCAAGTGTTTTCATGACCTATTACCATTACAAACATTGGTATTGATTTAAATTCTTGCAATAACAACATGACTGTAGCAAGTCTATTTCTAGTTAAATCATATCTCACTTTAACAGGACTGTCACGAAATCCTCGAGGGAAAAACTGATCTCAAATTAGACATGCGATAGTCCATACGTGCGGTATTTGTAGTGGAAACAGACTTCCAATACGTGAATGAATGTTGACGAAAAACAAATTCTGTACGAAAGGTCTTGAACGTCAGGTACTGAAAATTTTCTTAGTCATGCTAAATTTACATCATTGGTAATGTGAATTTGTACTTTTTTGTCAGATAACTAATATTAGTGTCTATAACATCTATTAATTTTAGTGATTGACTTTAAAATGAAAACAGTACTTTTAAGTAACTAATATTACTAATTTTATCCAAAGCGGTACAATTTCGCTCTGTCAACTTTTATTAAGATATAATTTAATAAGTTATTTCATAAATCGTCATTACCAGAGGAATTAGTACTGGTCCACGACAGGAAAACGTCCACTTTTTAAACAAGATAACTAGTGGTGAAAAGACAGGTATAGCACCAGACATGACCCTTGGGATCACAGCACACAACAAAAAAGAGTGCAGGTTAGAGAACCACGTTAGTAACCAGTAGCCACACAAATGAACCATGGTTCAACCAAAAAAACCCAAAATTGTAAAGTCCCAGATTTTATGGCAATCAAACACGCTACGTGCACTTGGTCCATACGTTAGCGTCAGAATTCAACTCGAATCAACTACAAACAGAAGATTCTGTTACTATCACAGCAAATATAATTGATTTTCCGCCTCTTTACAATCCAAGGGCTTCGGCATTGCGTCAGTGCTCTCATTGTTTTCGACATATTTTGTTCGCTTCATTCCGTGAGGCAGAGCTCTGTGTTCATTACAAAAGTTCGTGGCTTCTCAGTGCAAACGTATCAAAACAATTTTTATTTTTTTGCCAAAGCATATTTTATGAATGCATAAAGTTAATCTGAGTACTGATCTATGTTCTTTCCTTTTGCTTTATGTTTCATTTTCTGCTCTATTGTTCCTTTTCAACATTCGGTACATGTCTATGGATTAGACGTAATTATTCTTGTACGAAGATGATAATAATAGGGAATTGCTAAATCTTTATCTCTGCGCCAAAGCATCTGAACAACAAGCACTACGCGGGAAGTTATCTTTTGTGTTTGAAATTGAACCACGAGGTAAACAAGTAGGATACATTATTCTACTGGAACAATTCAACAACTAGTTAGTTTTTAAGCATTGTCACAGTACAATACTAAGTATTGTTAAGTTAAACAATGCCTTTTATTCTGTGTCTAACAAACTGTCACTTCAAAAGAAACAGTTTTAATTAAAATTGCTGCAGATCTTAAGGCTAAAAAGGACCTAATTTGCAATCATTGCGAGATTTCAATGACTCTTGTTGTCTGTATGAGGTTCTTGGTAAACAAGGTCCTTTGTCTTTGTAAGTTCTCATTGTAAAGCACTTAATTACCCTCCCCACTCATTCTCTAGTGTCTGCACAGGCCATCCATATTTAGCTTTTTTCCTAACTATCTAAATATCTTGTCATTGTTTTTTGGGGGGGATTTTGCTGTCAGTTCTTTCTCTTGGACGGCGGGGTAGGGGGAGGGGGTTCACCATGTTTTGAACCTGCCATGATTAACTATTTTCTCCCCCAATCTTAAACGGGGTTTCACAGGCCGCATAAAATGGACTTTGCTGCATAAAAAATATAAAGGAAAACTTCACAGGCAATGCGCAATATTTGTCAGAATTTACAATTCTTTTTAAATTATAAGAATTATCGTCCAGTTAAATTGATGGTCTCAGTATCTTTTCATTACCTGGTATTTCTTCATCTTACTAAATTACTCGTGAAATGAAATTGATTTTGTTCGTTATCGTTGGTGGTTGACAAATATGAATTATCATCTTCCAATTGCAAAAAGTTAGCGAAAAAACTTACCAATTTCGTTCCGTTCTGTTTTCATGTATCATCTGTTTATTCCTTCCTACAATGTAAGTAAAATAGACATTTCATAATACCAGACTATTGAAAATGCTGCGATAAATCTATGTTTATAAGTTGATTTCGTTGCTGTGGATTGATATGAGTGAACGGGTTTGGGGCTCAGGTTAACAGACTAACAAACAAACAGTAACAACCACAAAACTTTTATTGATAAAGGTGTGCGATAAACGTTTAACATTGTAAATCGTTTTTAAAATAAAATCATTAGCTTCCATTAAAAATAATTCATTTGCGTGCGCAATACTGTCAACTATTCCTCTTGTGCCATCTATCTACATATACATTTTTACTAACCAGAAAAAATTATCAAGGAATGGCTTTCCTGCGACAATAAAAGTTGCCGTAGGGATGTCAAGTTAAATGAAGCAATATACGACAAGACAATAATCTGTCTGCTGAGTTTGGTAGATCATCCTGGGTGGTCCACAATGAACCACCCAACAGATAGACCACACTGCCTCAACGCTTTTTACATTACCCAGTTGATTTAGCCATGGAGTCTTTCAAGAACCAAAATTTCAATTAAATGAATTGTATCAATACAATGTACGAATATTTCTGAGAATATTTGAGGAAATATTCTAACAATCATCTCTCATCTGACATGCATCACTCAACGGCAATTCCTTGTATTACTTGAATAGATCATCTTTGGAAGACAGTTTAAACCTATATTTTCCTGTGAGCATTTCATGACCGAACTTTTCCTGATCATGTAACATTATCAGAATTGGGAAGGTAACACTCAAGCGTGGAGTAGCGATCTGAGCACCGTTCAGTTATTTAGTCTACAATGACATTTCAGGAAAATTTCACAGTAACCTAAGAACCTTTGTTCGGTAAGAAGGAAATTCAATGTCACGTTATTAACGAACATGCAACATAGCGTAAAATTCTATTGTTCTAGTACTGATGACATTTCCTTGCCTAAATTAAAGAATAATTTCATCATGTTCACAATAACAACAAAAACATAGATTTAAGCGTAATTCGTTCTAAAGCTCTCATGCTTGAGTTGATGGGAACCTATCAATTACTATGGTACCGTATGTATCAACTGTTCCTTCAAACTTACGAATAATCGACTGAAGTATTTCCTAATCACATTATGCCACTTATAAAACATACACAGCAGGCCATTGACTCCATACAGCTGTAAGTGACAACAGAAATTACCTAAAGATTGCATCCGTCTGTCACTGGGACATCCCGCAGGTGGTTGAAGACATCATCAAATGTATCGTTGGCAGTCTGGGTCAATTCGCTGTCCAACCAATATCCCGTTCAATACCATGGTTTAGTACCAGTTACTCAACGGGTACGTCTTCGGGGTGTGGTTTTAAAACATTAAATCAAAATGTTCTGACCTTAATTGTTTGCATAATTTGTATGATAGAGTTAGATATTCGAACTGATATGTATGTATTAAGTTTACAGTTATAGGTGAAGTTACTGGAAACTCGAAACTAAATATCTGTTACATGAAGCTACAACCCGTTGTGTGGTCCACAGTCCCCATTTAGTTCCAGCCTATCAGGAGGGAAAATTATGTGCCTTAAGAATCAGTTCTTGATCTAAGTCTATCAGCACTATTCTTGTACATAATAATCATCCGACTTACTTGAAAAAATCTTCTTCTTCATGACGAAACAAAGCCTAAGTTTCACACCAACAAAAGGCTGCAGTAGCATTGGCGGATCTAGGGGGACGCAGGAGGCGCAGATCCTTCCCCCTACGGCCAAAATTTTCTTCATTTTCATGCAGTTTTTCTCGATTTTTGGGCGAAAATAGGTGAAAATTGGGTTGGCGCCCCCCCACGGACCGGGCGCCTCCCGTACAGGAAATCCTGGATCCGCCAATGAGTAGCGCACGAAGTGCACGTTAAAACTGGCTACTTCTTGGTTAAATTCCTCTCTGGAGTTAGTGTGGTAACTCCTTTTGGGGGGCGGGGTGGGGGTGGGGGTATTTTTGGACTCGGGATGACCTTGTAGTTGCGTCAACCATCTGTGGTTATAAAACTTTACGTGTATTCATGTTCACGTTGTCTGAAAACGACTACTCTCTTTGTGCATTAGTATGTTCTTGTCCCATATGATGAATTAAGCAAAATGTAGCAACAACTAAACATTAAGCTCCAAAAAATCCCGTCGAGTCATGTTATCCTATGATTCGACATATTTAATGAAAATATTCTGCTTGTTGCTGCTTTACAAGCAAAACAAATTCATCAATTCCGATATCGTGTTGCAATTACTTTGCAATATTAAGCTTTTAATCAAAATTCAAGGCCGATGCTTCATTTCATCATCGGTGCGAACAATTGAAAAACGGACAAACGCATTAAAGGCATTATTAATTCAGAATCCTAAATTGATGTGGAACAAATTGTCGTTTTTTATGAGCCGTTAAAATGCCATCATGTGATTTTATGCATCTATTTGTACTGATGGAATGAGATCTAGTTGTTATAGTATAATGGAATAATCATGCCATTATATATTAAATAACTCAAAAATGTCATTTATATTCCCAGAGCATAGTCCAACGTCACAAAATTAATTCCAAATTCATATGGAATGGACTACAGCAATACAGTTCATAAATAAGTACAATTTTGAAAACAAATTATGGTCAGTTGTTTCCGTGTCTGCAGCACATTGTTTCTAAATGAACCCAGTTTTCGTGAGCTGAGGCGGTAAATATATATAAGTTTCAATATTGTTCGTCCTCCGATGGTTGGACTAATTGGAGCAAAATAAACAACTGAAAATTTTCAAATAACACCAATTATTATCAATCAATAAACTGTCTTCTTTTTTTACATAATCAGTTGTAAGTGCTAAGCTCATACCTGATTTTAAGGGAGGCCACGTCCCTGGTGCTATCCCCTGGATTCGCCAATGCGTAGAGCACCAAATGGCCCACTCCTAACCAATGTCTGTTCGCTTACCAATACAAGTGAGTGCACTATCACAAAAAATGCAGCCTGTCATAGCACGTAAACTTGCCATATGTATTCAATTGAATCTATATTTGAAAAAAATGTTGAAACTATCTTGCTTCGTTAAGGCACAGAACAAAGGATATATTTCTATACTGTGATTACACCACGGCATCAATAGCTTGCTATCCAGGTACATAATATAATCCGTCACTGTCGATCATCATTCTATTCAGAGAGATTTTTAGCTTCTGTCTCACACAACCTCTTAACTTTATGATAAAATAGAAATAAAGGCGAATGAAAAATTGTCTCAATCTTTGACATTATGAAATTCACACAAAGGTCCTTTACATAGTATGTAAATGCGGTGTTAGATACAAAAATAGAGCCCAATCTCACAAAAGTCTAATGTATTGTAACCATATGTTTAGAAGAATATTATATGGCATAGGTTGGTAAGTAATGACACTGCACAGGAAATTAATGTAATGTAAACTTAGAGCTTTGCAGTTTTTACCATGAATCAAAACAGGCTTGTCAGCTTTGTAGAGTAATATTCTTACAATAGACATCTAGCTGTCCAGAAGCGTCATCTAAATTTCACAAGAAGTGAAGGAATAGAATTATAATTGAAGCGTTGGTGAATACAAGTTTGTCAAAAGAAAATTCAACATTTAAATCAGACTTAATTTCCAAGCAAAGAACAATCGCTATTTTTGTATGTCCACCTTGAACTAATCTATCTTTTACCCGATCTTTTATGTGCTCAATTCGCTCTGCTAATTCATTATATCTTTTCAAATCATGAAATTCTCATCAATTTGGAAATATCCAGAACAAAAAGGAAACAAAAGAATTCTATGCTTCGCTTGTTATGTGCTAGCGTCCTAAAACAGATAGGAATTTCATGGTTTGAATATTTCCCCAGACTAGAATACTTTAAAAAATAATACATGACCAGAATACAAATTATCGCTCTTTAAAATTGCATTTATGAATAAGAAACGGCCAAAGCATCACATATTCCTTTTTGTACAAAAGCTATTTCAGGTGGGTAGCGGATTCTGGTGCGCAATACATAAATTTATATCTAACCACATTTTACAATCTTGACCAAAACAATAACCATGTAAACTTAGATCGTTGGATCCACCAATTTCTTATTCCTACAGAAAAATACAGATAAAGATTATCCATAGATACTCCATTCGGTAAATGGTAGGCAGGGGCGGATCCAGGATTTCCCGTTGGGGGGGGGCGCCCGGCCCGTTGGGGGGGCGCCACCCCTATCTTCGCCCAAAATTTAGCGGAAAGTGCATGAAAACGAAGAAAATTTGGGCCGTTGGGGGGGGGGCGCCGGCGACGCCCCCTAGATCTGCCAATGGTAGGAATTGACAAAGTAAGCATGTTGAAGTCTTTGCCGGCGATCTTTCACCTACTTATTGTGGAAGCCGAGTGTCTTGCTCCTGGCCCTATTATTCATAGGATTTCCATTTAGCTATGTGCTACAGTTTACCTTTCAGCTTAATGCCTTTAGTCCTAATTAAACGTGTCTTTTGGAGGTCTGAAGGCACTATGTGTAATGCAGATGTCACAGCCCTATCCAAGTAGGTACATTTTTACATTGCATCATGACACTACATCAAGATACATATCACTTGGAATATACAAACAGTCAAAAGCTAAAATAGCACGAGACCTCTTGCAAAATGTGTGTGCGTGCTGTACCAAAACAACTGATGAGCAGGTGCGAGTTTCGCTACCTATAACGAGAAGAATAACAACATCCATCGTGGAATAAACCAATTAATTAACCTCAATGCTAACTCTTTCACACTTCCAAAATTATCTACAGGATAAAATTGTCTATTGTGCCTCTTCAGTTTTAAAATAGCATAACCCTGGTTCTGATGAGACCAGTTAACTAAAATCGTATCACAAGTTTAACACGGTACCTCATTGGAACTCCCTACTGTCCCCATTTCGAACAGACAGTTGATACTTTTTTGTGTAATGACACTGTAAGATTATATTGTTTCAAAAATACAAATCCAGAGATGCTGAAATCTTTATTTCGTAAAGTGCCTATTCTTGCTAAGTTGAGCAAGACATATGTTCAACTGAATTTCAAATGCGTTGTAGCCAGCCAATTCCTTTCACGCATTTCGCCCAGGTAGGAACGGAGAAAATCATAAATTACTGTAAAGCTAATAGCCTGCACACCGGACATGTGGGTGCAGTTGACCGAATTCGTTGACAATTGAGGTAATTCATTGTTTTTCGTATGTCCCTATTGAATATAAGGTGTATGTGTTAAAAGCTAATCGTTTTTCATACCGGCAACCTGTGGCAACACTGATCCAGAAAAGATTACGTTACATAACCACGAGACCGCGGATACTGTGGCCACCGCAATCCGGTAGTTTATGTCCCAAAGGACCATTTATTACCTATAATGATAGGGGAAATTGCAAGTGATACATTCAGCTGGAAAATAACATCCTGCAATAAATCTAGCTTTTATCTGGAATTAGGGACAAATTGAAAGCTTTATGAGCTGCCAAAATGTCAACATGGATGCAATGCAAAATTAGTTTATTTGGGGAGGCAAGGAATTAATTAGCCTGTGGTGTCCCTTGTTCTGAAGAGCGGTGCATGTGGATGCCGCATCTTAATTGCGCAGAGAGGAACATGGATTTACATCTACACAAAGATTTTTCAGGAATTCATATGAACAGAAAATGAGGTCCCTATAGCATTGCTGATCCAATCGTCGTGCACAATCGGGCTGTCACGAAAGTTAAGTTACGAAGGCTAATTAGACTAATCAATCCTTTCATACTTACAAATGACCTGTGTGCATAGAAAGATTGTACATGCACAAGGTTATGTGGACTGAACTAGGCGTTCGCACAATCTACTCGACATCATGTGCATGATTTGTAAAATTTAAGTTCAAACGCTTCACAGCGAGAAAGTAAAATTTCATCTTTTGTTTTGCGTACCATCTTCCATATGTCTTTCTTTTCCTATTTCTAAAAGGTGTCTGCTAAGTGCTGCAAATATACCTTAATAAAGTCTACACAGCAATTAATTTAGATTCCATTTAGTACAAATCACTGCAGTAGGCGAAGTAAGCTGCAGACCACGGAATACCTAGTCACAGGGACACTGTTTAATGAACTTCACTGGCAGAACAGGACTTCATCTTCAGTCACTTTGTAGGTTTCACGAGACGTATCTTAATGATGTATGTTTGCATGTGTCTGACAAACATGAGAAAGCACTGCGCTTGTCTTTCGCTGGAAGTCAATCAGTGGTATCCTGGTACAGTCTTAGCGTGAGTTATACCTCTATAAGTTTGTATGCATGTTGATGTAACAATTGAAAAGCACAATTTTATGAAGCAAGAACCTCGATGCTGAATGTAATTAAATAAACACAAAAAATGTTTTGATCTCACGTCACAAGATTCGGTGCACAAAAGAAGATTACCTGGTATAATTTTGGACAATTCTACTTAATATCCCGTTGACTGGTCTGATGCTGATACCAAGATGTACCTTGGTTGTGGCGAGGTTGTGATTCAAGCAGACATTGCCCAATGTCTCTACCCCAGTAGAAAATGAACCTGGGTTGCTGGCTCAGTAGCCCTGTACTCCAACCACAAACCATTAAAGCACAGAGCTTACTACTAAAATTGAATTGATCACACATGTGAGTCATTCTAAATACCATGGGCATTTGTGGACTGTATATCAGATTATGAACAGTATCAAAGATATATGTTCCTCCAATCTTTACATCAGTGAAATAGAACCTTTGACTTTGGATCTTCACTGAGTAGGACCTTTCATTGATTTTATCATAAACAAGAAGCTTATGCCTTATAACACTTGACAATAAAGTAGCAAGTTATGTGAGGCGTGTCAACAGACCCAGACAGTTCAATATGGGAATTGACACAACGAGATGGATGACTTAAGAAGAAGATGGTTCAAGACAATATTCATGCATCCACCGAAGCTTGTTTGTCATGTTTGTCATATTAGAATAAATCCTCAATACATCTTGAGTGATCAGAGAAATTCTGACATTTGGTCGCTGTTGTTTCGCCAGTGACCTCTTTATTTAAAATGGGTTAAACGCTTTAGTAAGTGAGTGGTAGTAAGTCCATGGTTCAGTGCATGGTAAGTGCGGTAAAAGCCCTCTACCATCTACGCTGAACTGATTACAGCTTGAGATTCTCCTTATTTAGACTTGCTCTTCGATGAGAAATGCCCTTTGTGAGCCAAACAAAATTGGCATCAATAAAAGACAATGGTTTTGTAATCGTGAAGCTCGTCTTATTAATGAGAAAGACCCATCTTGTAAAATTAATGTAATTCTACTGAAGAGCAATAAATCTTAATTAATAAACATTTTGTTTGTATATAATTACATGATAAATCTGATCCAAAAAACCCCACAAATAGCAGAAATAGCAGACTTCGAACAAGCCATACCAGAATTCATTTTTAGACCATAGTCTAAATATTGATACAAATTTCCTTTATTTCATCTGAAAAATTCTTTACTGAAAGTTAAGGAGATCGTGATACTTTCAATTACGTTTCTGAGACATCTCTACGCATGCAGATACTACGTGAGAGAATCCGTGATCAACTGCATTGTCACAAAAGAATAAAGGCTCACCAACAAAATGTACATGCATAATCACTTCAGCAAATTTATACTACCTGTTGAAAAGAGTTTATTTGACAAGTTTCTGAATGAGAGTTCGAGGGAAAATAAAATAAATTATCTCTATTGGATTACCATTCATTAAGACTGCGTTTCTTAAGAAATCTTTGGCATCAGGATTTCTTTTTTATGAAGGCAAAACATGTTGGCAATGTAGGCTGTGGTTACAATATGTGATAAACCATCTGTTATGACCATCTATACAAGGCAAGCAGACAGTTCACTATGGGAAATGGCTGTAACACATCATGGAAACCAGGAGAGAATGACGTCCCAAGAGTACCGTAAGGCAGACACTATGTAGATTACATCTAGTGACTTGCATAATACAAGTGCAGTTACCTGTTGTTGTGCTGGGCCATCAGACAATGCTTGATTGCCATAAGAAGTTTGTTAATAAACTTGATTGGCACGTATAGGTGTAAAAAGAAAATATGCCTTGTGCGATAATTCATCTCAAACATACTTTATAAATACTAAATACATTCATAGCCTGGCCTAAATTTTATGATCTTTCATGTTTTTTTGGACAAAGGTAGCATGTTCCATTAAAATAATTTCAACCAAGATGCTGATCCGTTCACTTGCAGATGTAATAACTTTAATTCTTCAAGGATGCAATATTTAAAACGTTCAACCTTTGCATTGCGTTATATCAAGATTTGTTACTTGTAAAACTTGACAGAATGCCAAAGTCTTCAACATTATGCATAAAGCCTATGGATCTTACTCCCAAGCCATTCTTTACTTGGCTGTACCCCATTCAATATGGAAATTGAAACAAATGCACAGAATATATTGCCACCTCATGGGAAAATAAGATGTCCTCATGAGCGCTTAAGATTTTTTGTGCGCAATAAAACAAGGCCAATTGAAATGATTCAATTCCTTGTGATGTTAAGTAAACAGTATTGATTAAGAACAATTTCTGAATTGTTTGTGTCTCGAGAGAATTATAACATACGTTCAGTAGTCAATAAGACAAAAAATAATAATGATTTGATCCTTATGGGATCAGTTACGAGCATGTTCAAGTCTAGATGAACATTTGGCAAACGTTAAATAAGTTTTATAATTTTGCCGAGAAAAGTATATATCAATACTAAAGTTAAACATTATTATAACTAGATATATCTGTGCCAAGAAGAATTATTTTTTCTACGGTTTTTCATTGTGACCCCTGACAGAGAACTCACGCAACTGCCAGTTGTCCCTTCGAGGTACTTTTGCTCTTCTGGTACTTTTGTTCCAAAGGTGGAATTTTGAGATAAAAATGTCAAAAATGTTGAGAGGTAGTACTTTGTACAGAATATTGACGTGCAATAAACTGTGGTTTACACCCGAGCTAGTTGACAATAAAACAATCAGTAATGTGGGGCATGTCGAGGGAAACTGATGGTTCAATATAAAAATTGACATAGATAGATGGAGACCCTGTGAGGAATTACTTGAAGATTAAATACTCAAGTGTAATAAAAATCTTACTTCGGGACTGCTTTGGGATGGATTCAATACACTTATGTTGCAAAGTAATAATGCTGATAAATATCATTCATCATTGAAATGTCATGTAAAAAAGGTCAGCTTCAACAAAATGCCTCAAAGAGAACACTTTCGGTTTTAAGAAATAGTCCATTTGAAAGTTTGATTTGCAGAAAATACATGGTTTACATGTATCAGTGTACAAATGGCAAAAGAATACACCTGTTCGTCAAGGTATGTAAATGTAATATATTTACATTTTGCAATTATAGACTACTATTTATGATCGTTACGTGCACACAGACAGTTCTTTTTGTACATAGTGCAGGGCTGTCACCTGCTTCATAGGAAAAATGTCTTTTTATATGAGGATACCTTATGAGAGAATATATCAGACATTTTCTGACACTGTGCCATGCTGCAGCACATACCAACTTCCCAGTAACTTCCAAAAGCTGTTAATCTACGTATAAGGCAGACATTGAAGCTATATTTCTTCACCATACTAATTTACTGAACATAATATGCTAGAATCTTCCCTTACTGTCTTGCTTTATCATTATTGGAATCGATCTGTAATGATACGGAATGTATTTTAAAATTTAATATATAAATTAATATGTAACTTACCTCCATGAAGTATAAAATCAA
>JBCAUI010507739.1:0-12794 GCA_038406195.1 Haplosyllis anthogorgicola | reverse complement strand
GATTCAAAATCATTGCTTCCTGTAATGCTTTCTCCTGTATCATTTTCCCAGAAACTGGAATATTCTTACTTCTCTGTCTGCAAAACCACCTCCAAACTGCCTCACTAATGTCAGGATATTTTACACTTTTAGTGTCTTTAAAGTATTTTGTTTTGCTACTTGCACCACCTTCCCATTTTTCCATAATACTGTTTTGCTCTCTGATGATACCCTAAAATAATTAAATGTTCAGTAACTTGTGTCTTAAGTGAATGTTTCAATGATAAAATTAAAGGTGTCAAGTTTTCTTAATGAATATATTTGTAACTGAAACTTACATGAATCTGTGTCAAGCCACATTCAAATGTCTTTGCCAAATTAGCACTTGATTCTCCACTTCTATATGTTTCTTCACAACAAGAACTCTTTGTTTAAGATCTAGACAGTTTCTAGATCTTTTTTCCCAATCATTTGTGCCATATTTGCAGTAAATTTGATCAAAATGAAAATGGGTGAAGCAGACACCTTTGTTCTAGAATTTTCTGTAAAAGCTGTCAAAATCATGTTCAACTATGTACCCTCAGGAAGTCTAATTCTATTTTTAGTTACTTGTCCTCTTTTTCTATTGGCTGTGGGTTTATTTTGCTGCATTTTGATTGGATGAGGCCTCTATGAATGGTTGGAATGTGTTTCTGTGTGAGAGGTAAAAATGTGAAATTCACATAAATTTGATTTGAATGCCTCATGTATATCATGTTTGACAGGTTCCCATAAAAACAAACATAAATGGCCATCAGTTCCAGAATTTCTCCATGTAAATGACAGGTTTACATAAAATAGAGTCACGTTAAACATAGGTTCCACTGTAGTAAAGCCTTGTTCATACTGGGCCCAAACCGTTTGGTTTCAAACTGGTTTCTCTCGGATTGCTTTGTTCAGATACACACTGAAGTCGTTCTGATTCACTTTGAGACCACTTTCATCTTGACCACCTCAGGAGGTGGTTTCAAAGTGAATCAGAATGACTTCAGAAAAAGTGATTAAGATTAACAGAGGAATATTGATAAAAACTGGATTACTGCTGTTTGAATGTGGACACAACTGGTCTTAAAGTGATCTGAACAGAAACCGCATTGGAACCGATTTGGGGAGAAACTGGTTTTAGTGAGAACAGGGCTTAATATTGCTAATCTTCCGAACACCTTTTTATAGTCGGGTTATGTAGTGCAGGGCACAAACTGGGTTATCGATGAAGGAAACGATAAATGAATCGGGGGAAACGATAACATTCACTTAGAAACTAAACGAGATATTAGCACTGTACCAGCCTAATGACACCATAAAGTATTTTAGGATCGATAAACTCAAGTTACATAACATGTCGATGACATTATATCATGTCCTGAAACATGATTAATACATTAATGGTACATAAATAGACTACAGGATACCAGTAGCTCCAGTAAATGACTGAAGCATTTTTCCAAACAAACTTTATAATATTTGGCTTACTGAACATGTAAATAAAGTGCAGAAATTATTATTTTTAGTTGAATAAGCATTAAATTGATAATACAGTGTATTCAATGAAACGTTTCACTGAATCTTTCCTTTTGTTTTTGTTTCAGCCACACAGGCCAGCAATAATGGAGTTTACAATGGTGACAACAAAAGGTCCAGAACAGCCTACACGCGACATCAAATTTTGGAACTGGAAAAAGAGTTCCATTTCAACAGATATCTGACCAGAAGACGACGAATAGAGATCGCACACTCGCTGTGCTTAACGGAAAGGCAGATCAAAATCTGGTTCCAGAACAGACGGATGAAATGGAAAAAAGACCATAAACTGCCTAATACCAAGAATAGGCTTGGGGACTCGTCTCCGACATCGTCCACCACATCCCCCGGGGCTGGGGACCATGGTGCCGACCTAGCTTCTCTCACTCAGGGTATGGAACAACACATTGGGGCCTCCCCGACTCACCAGGGGACCCCGATGGAATCGAACTTAAAACCAGAAGATCTATCCACGTCATGACATTAATGCAATGAGTTAATGCTTCATTGTAACTTTGAAGACTACTACACCAAATTACTACTATTTGTGTCAAATTTGATTGAAATGGAAATGGAAAATGAAACAGTTTTTTCTTGAAAATTACACATAAACAGTGGATGAATGGACATCGAGTGAGATAGATGTTCTCATTCTCCTTTCGAACCAACGTTTAAGATCTCCTATGGCAGGGTTAATTACATTTGTGTGTCTTAAAATTTGTGTCAAATGTACATATAAATATTATAAAATATCATGTTGACTTTTTCGCTCATCCAAGGAAAGCAGCAAATTCACTGGACCATGGAAATGCAAAAGAGAATGTAGGTCATTGGCAGTTTTTGAATGGATTAGGAAAGCTTCTATGGAGAACATATCTTTGAACACGTTCAGGAATGAAATTTTTTTTCTTTGTGCTGGAAACGTAAAGCTATTTGTTCAAGGTGATGTCTGAAGTGACATAATTGGAAAGTTTAAACTATATTATGTTGCAAGGTTTAGGAATGTTACCGAAAGGGAGCTAAAGTTCATGACAGTTTAAGTTTTCTGCGTTACACATAGAATGTTCTAACAATATTTTGGAGAAATCACACCAAATATAATTATTTAATGTGCTTAATTGACTAAGTATTAGGAAATCCAAACTTATATTTATTAGTAATGTTAAGTAACAAATAAAAAAATGTTTGTATGTACATGTATGTATGTATAGTATATATTGATTATGACAAATAGTGTACAGAAATAGTTGATGCTATCGATGTCTTAGCTGAAAAAAGTCGGTACAGTGGCTGTATTTTGAATTGCTTACTCTTGTTGCTTGTACAATTCGCTATGCTTATTTATAATACCGTGTATGTATATGTGACCAAATATGGCTACCGTTCTCTTTTAACAAAATATTGAAGAGATTATTATTGAGCACCGTTTATTTTGTTCAAAAGGAATGGTAGTTGAGTAGTGAAATCCTTTGGATTACGAAGAAAACGGAATTGTTCACTGGGTGAAAAGAAATTTAAACGTTGGTTTCAAGAACTTCTGCTTGGAAGTTTACCAGGGCTGTGTTGAATAATAATTGTTGAGTTATGTAAGAAGTTGCACTTCAGACACGAAAATAAAATGAACGACAACCAAAGGGTTCAATTGAAATTCTCCAACCTTTTCACCCACAATTCAGTTTTTAAATGTTATATTCCAAATATCATTTTGCCTCGACTCAAAAGATTATAACTGTAAAAGAAAGGGGCCGGGTACCCTATTGTGAAAAATAAGATGATAAAACTACTAATTAAAACCGTTTTGCAGTTGAATTAGAACAGAGATGTTTTGTTTCATCAATTTCAATTCATATGAGGAATTGAGGAAAATCACTTCTTGATAATGTTCATAACTTCTCCATATATGAGGAATGAAGGCACAAGTTGGTTTAAAGAGTGTAATATAAAATATCTAAGTGTCAATTGGTGTTGCAAATGAATGTGGATTAAACAAGGTACGTTGAAGATAGAATTGTGATTATTATATACTTACAGGAGAAAGATGTCCTTGTTTATTAGATATTTTAAGATAGAATCAAAATTGGACAAAAACAATTGTTGTAAATTGTACAAAGTTATGCATAATAACACTAGTGTTTTAATTTGAATGGATTAATTTTTATGTGGAATTATATCAAACTTCGGAGAGATTTTCGTCCTGTATATTTGTGGTAGTTTTGACTGAGGTGTAAGAATTTACATAAAAGGTTGTTATTTTCTTAGTAACTCTCTCTATTGTTGTTATCTAATATTATATGGTATGGATATATATAAAGTAAGCATTAAACATTAAGAGATGGATTTACAATAGGTATGTGAAAGTGAATGACTGACTCAGAGGATGAAATATTTGGACCAATAAAAAGAATCATGGTGACTATCCCCGATTGTGGCTGTTTTGTTTCATTCTCTAAAAGCCTACGTTGGTCAATGTACAATATTATTCAATGGAGCAGAATCTTCACATGCGAACAATTTCGTAAACGACATCATTTAAAGTAATTTTATAACGCTGTGTTTATAAATAAAAGGCTGATAAAGGTTTTGGAGATGAAATGAAAATGATGGCTGGAGGCATACACTTTGCTCAATTAATGGGGTAAATTGATGTAAATAATAAGTTTTAGAATACATTCTTCTGTTTATGCAAGTATACTGTTTTTAAATATACTGAGCACTCGTATATCACACGACCAGCAATCTAATAACTGTCAAAATAACTTCCATCTGAAGACATCATTCTTTACATATCAAGAAATCTTGGCCATAGGTAAATGTTGTACATGGTAGAGAAATGACCATTTGTTCCTGATATGGTAGAAAGGCTCAGTTGTACCAAATATGAGGAACAATAACAAGTATCTTTTTTCGAAACGCTTTCTTTACACATGCAATTTCCACTGCATATGCATTTTCAGTCCAAATTGATTGTATTTGTAAAAAGCATTTGCTGTCTTGCAATCCATGTTTGAAATCCATTTAATTTCAGTGCTCTAAAAACATTTTTTAATTTTAGCTGAAAACGAACAAAACCAAAACATTACTGATCTATATATCCCGTTAAATTATTTGCAAAAAATAATACTCAATTGTAGCAATTACTTGCCAACATCATTACCACAACATGTCTTGAATCTCAGAACATTGTTTCAAATGTTCCTTTTTACATGAAGCAGCACTTACTATTGTCATTAAAATTCTCAATTATGATGTAAAATATTAAATGTGTCAGAATATCAATATGTCATGTCATGTCATTATTATTCTCTCTTCCAGAATAAAAATGTGAAAAATATAAAACGTTGCGTTATTATTCGATTGTCCACATGATGTTAATAGCTTTTCTATTTAACCTCTATTTTAGAATGATAATGATAGCAAAATCTGGGTTTGATAATTACGAAAGCAAAATCTGGGTTTGATAATTGCGAAAGCACACCATTAGCGAAGTCACGATTGCCAATGTATAATGAAGGAATATTAATATATATCGTTCAACTAAACACTGGCTTCTTTTCGTCAATGGACATAATGTGAGATTGTTTAGATACAGATGTCCGTTCATTCCTCTTCATTTCAGGAATTCGCGGAGAATTATATTTTTCCAAAAATGAAATACATTTCAGGAGTTGATGCTTCACCAAATGATAATCATGATACCAAGTAGAGGTCATAAAGTGGTTGACATATTATGAATGACGGGCAAAAAAATATGTGGCCAAAACAATAACATAAACAATAGGAGGTCAGTATGACGCATGACCTGTATTTGAAAGCTAACAAACGTTGATCAAATAAACATATGTGAAACTGGTCAGATGCAAACAATCATAGTAGCCGAATCACAGAAATAAAAGGATTCACTCATTATTCATGCTTTGACTGTGTCTTTGATGTTTGTAAATTAAGTTACACTATACAGTTGACCCAAGGACATGACATCTATGTATAATGTAGTAAAATTTACCCCCAGAGACCCAATACATTGTCTTTGCAATCTCCCAAGAGCATACGTGTGTAAATGTTTTGGTAACATAGCAATGAAATAGTACACAGGTTGAATCGAAAGGGTTAGATGAACAATCTAACGTGGTCTGATTCCCAGTTAGTTATCAATGTTCTGAAATACTAGACAGTTTGCATGTTCGCTCCTTGGTCGTCCTAAGCATGTTCGTTAGAAACCGTTGGCAAACAACTCTTATATTATATAACAGTGTACGTATGCATATATTTTCAGTTTACAAAATTCAGCTTACGAATTGGGACATTTCAAGAAAGAACGAATCTCCCCTTCTCTTTAGGACGGTAAGTGTATATTGTATTTAAATCCAAAATCTACACTGCTTGTGAATGTAAAACATAAAAATATCTTATGCCTCCTAACCTTGTTATTTAGTCTGAAGGAACATTGTAGTGTTGGGAGATATTTATCGATGGGAAATATTTTAAAAATTCATAAATTGTGTCAAAAATAATTGCAATCCTGTCATATTTGAACGATTTATAATCACATGTACAGATCCTGAATACAACCGTTAAACAAAATAATATTTACAAGTCAGGCACTGGTGATTTCCATTGCCCAATGCACAGGTAGAGCAATAAGGTATTGTAGTACGAATGGACCCAGGGCTCAAGAGGTTAGGCATATAATGAGTGTTACAGCCAAAAGGTTCCTGGGCTAACTCCCCACTTTGCTTTAGATGACTGTTATGATTGATTCATATTTTATTGAGAGGAACTTAGGCTCCTAGTTACAACTAAGCTCCTAGTGGCTCCTAGTTACAACTAAGAGCTCAAACAACAATTCTACAGAAAATATCAATACACAGTCGATCAGTTATCCTTGGTAGGTTTCACCAAAATTGTTGGAACTGTTTTTATGCGCTGTTGTCCTATTTGATATGCTAGATGGCACATGTTCATATCTCTGAATTTTGCCTTTCCTTACATAACTGTATGTCATATCTAATGATATAAAGATATAAATGGACAAAATTAAATGGTGATTCAACTCCTTAAAATACAAGCCGACAAACATCCTTATTTGTACAAAGGGAAGATAATGAAAGCAACGTGAGTAATGTCAGTGATTTATTTAAAATTACTCATTGATTTGTCACTAAAGCGAGGAAAGTCGTAAAAAGTAGTCTAGACTTCTGGGGTTACGTTATACTTAGATCTCTGCGGCTTGAATGCTTTAAACATTTCCCATTGGATGAGAATACAGGCAAAACAGCAAAAACAGCCAAGAGAGCTGTTGGTGGGTAATAAATGGCAGTGTTTTGATAGTTGTTATAGGAGACGTTTACACCGTTTTTTGACGTTCTCCGCAGAACATCCTGGAAAGGAGAATAAGCAATAGTCGTTCAATATGCCGTGCCAAAAGGCTAATTATGTGTAGAAACGGTTTTGGACTGCACATTTGTTGTTCTATGCATTCACTGTATTGTTGAGGTTTTGTGGTTGCTAGGCATCGACAATGATGGTATATCAAACCTCTTTGGCATCGATTTAAAGACAATTACGCAAAGGTCAACGTCCTCTGCAGATTCATCTTTTGATTTCTTATATGCGCTTTCCATGGGATCAATATGATAATCTTTAGCTCTAATAAGAAAAAAAAAGAATCAGCGTCTGTTATTTTCCTTGCCTTTATTCTTTCCCCCTACGCATTCCAAAAGACAGTAAATGAACAAAAGTAAGTGAATGGAAAGAGGATTTTCATGAGCATGAAAGCATTGCCATCCTGGATGAATCCTTTGATCCACAGCAGAGACATGTAATCCTATAGACTTAAAATGGGGATGGCAAAGGGGTTGAGTGGTTTTCTTCATCAATTGAAAATGCAATTAGGTTCGGGCACTTCATATTTATGATTTGCAATTGAATCATTTAAGAACGTCATGGGAGGAAGAATGAGCAGAAATGTAGATGTTTTTTGACAAGTTCTTCCCTGATACGGTTCAGTGTGTTTTATTATTTTCATTTTTCCAAAACTGCACTCCGGTATCATTATTTAAATGTCTAAATTAACAATAACTTTGAGAAGATTTCGCTCAAAACAATTATTAGATGGTTTGACAATTCCATTTTACAGAATTATGTGGGACAGAAAGTTTGATTTACATGATTTACCAGATGGACATGATTTTGAGAGATGAATTATGAGTATCAGTTTTCACGTTTCCACGATTTTCCTGCGACGCAATATATTAGAAAGGGAAATAACTACATCTAGATCTATACATGTGACCATCAACGTTGTGGTTTACAACAATTCCACGCAAAGCCTCATGCATGGAAAGGTTAGAAGAAGCCAGTGGCCATACTCAGTCTTTTCAATTAGATTAGATCATTGACAAGAGGCCTGTACTCCATTTATTTTTCCCATGAAGGGGTGGACATCTGATTTACTCAGCAAAAGCCTATTTCTGATGTGACCTAATTTTCAATGTGAAGTATGAGGCTGGTCCAATGCTTAAAATGCTGTTGTAAAGCCATTTGTGTGATTTTCTATCTCTATCAAGCTGAGCCCACATGCGTTCCTTATGAATGTTATTATGAATGAGGAAAATATTGATATTTTTTCAAACTTGACAGAAGCTTTCATCCGATAATTTCATTGGGAGAAGTATGTTTTGTCCCAAAATTTAATCTTGTATTTTCAACATGCAATTTAGAGATCACCGATGTAATTAAGATGTAAGGCTTGATAATTATCATCAATAACATCTAATAGTTTCTAAACAAATTGTAAGGGTTTAAATAGCTTTTTGTGAGTTCACCCGCTTTTGATATGTATATTAAGGCTACTTTTGAGATGGGCTTTTGCCAAAAAGATATGGATTTTTTATCTATTCTTCTTGCTTTTATCACAGCTCAATTGACAGCATTTATACTTCTGGCTTCTTTTGTATATTTTGCTCCCTGCTTGTTTACAGCATGCGATCTTTAGTTTCATTCCATGCAAAGCCCTTCACATATGGTATTGAATGCAATTATAACGTGGGGAATAGTGAAATATTGATCGTTAATTGTATATTTAAACACATATTGAACTCACTTCTTGTGACCTTTCGGATAAAAGGCGAATCTTTGATTTTATGTAAAATATACCACTCAGCAGAATTAAAGTTTATCCACTTACTGCTGTATTCGACAGACCAATACCCTTAAATCCAACAGTCCTTGCACTCATGGAATAGCGTGATAGATGGCCTTGCACTTGACTGCCGGCTGCTCCAAAAACATAGTTACTGGTCCCGTACTTGCCATATATGGCAATATGACTCCATGGATTTATTAAAAGTTACTTGAAGCTGTAGATACAAACGTACATTGCAACAACAATTCAGTCAATACTGTATTTCAAAAAGTTGCAAGAACTACTGATTATTTATTATGTTAATCAATTAAATTGACATGTTTCAATACCAAGCAATATTTCACAAATTGACTGGCTTATATACGCTGAAGCAATTTCCACCGCTGAATCTGCATGTTCATAAATATTTAAACAGAAAACTACACATGTTTAGAATACCATGGCTACATATGTACATTCATAAAGCTAAATTAACTGGTTCATAGCCCTGACCTGGTCTACTAATAAGGCCAACATTTTCCTTAACACCATAGAGAGAAGGGCATTATTTTCTCAAACAGCGTCCAGATCAGAGGGCTTGTGTGATGCCAATCCATCATGTGACACATAGTCGGACAAATTATATTATAGTTTCTATCTGGACAGGCGCAGAAATGAGTTGTTCCCTTCTCCAAATAAGGCATTTACTTCCAAATGGGTGAACTTCCAAAATAGTTTGCTGTAATTATTGAGTACAGTACACATAGATGATAAGTTGTTGTGTATATTTAAATTACTGTGAATCGTGAGTTTCGAATGACAGTAAAATGCTCTGTATCCTTGATAGTAGATGTTGTGGTTCAACTTTATTAGATATCCATTAATAATTTCTACAAATGTTTAATATTTATCAACATTAAATGATTCAAGCGTTTATACATTTTAGGCGTGATTTAATTCTTTTTTTCTTTTTTTTTTCAACGTGACAGTGAATTGGTCATGTTCGGAAAATGTCCCCTGCCCTCTATTCTATCACTCAGTTTTAGGGGCGCGTTAAGGACAGAGCCCCCTGAACGGCAACCTCCCCTACCCAGAGCCCCGGTGTGGACTGTGTCATGTCACAGATCTGATAAACACAGTGGTGGATGTAAAGGTCTCCTCGCTTATTTGTCAAGGCCAAACGCTTTTGCTAGGATCCCCTGAGTCATGGACATTCATTCCAACTTCCACAGATCAGAACTTCGACAGGATTCAACTTGCTTACACAGATTTAATCTATTATCTATTATAATAATAACTCCATCAAACTCAATTCCACTCCTAAAATTTATATATACATGGAGTGAACACACTTTTTTTCACCGATGAAATAAATTGTACAGGAACCACTACTGTACAATACTGCAGATTTTTACGACTAAATGTAAGCTTCATATAAAAAAATCCTATCTGACCTCTTCAATATTTGATTAAATTCTTGATGCATCTGACCATATTAGCATTTTGACCATTGTAAAGTCATGGCTACCATGGTGATAGATGAAATTCCCCCAATCATTCAAGCATCCTGCCTCTAATGGGACAGGCAGAACCCTAATTGCTCTTTATTTAATGGTCGCAGAACTTAATTTGCCTTCCTTGTTTACCTGACTACTAATTAAAAGTAAGTCACATTTAACACAGGTGTCAGGAGTTGATGGGTTGGTCAAGGTTTTTGTTTTCATTACATCTTTTCTTTTGTTGTGTTCATTTTGTAGAAGCAGAGAGAATTTATTTTTATACTTATCTTTGCATTTGAATATATAAATTATGGACAATTAATTGTAGTTTTTAAAATGAATTACAGTTAATTCAACAGTCAAGCGCACTGTTGACCTTTTCTGATCAACAACTGATCTAGTGATCAGTTTCCTGTTCTGAACGAATGCATGTACTTAAACTCTGTATCAACCATGAACGTCCATAACTGGCCACTGAGTTGGACATCTGGAAACTGGACAACATTCAGTACACATGCATACACTGGCCTGTGCAAATCGAGGTACACATACATTGCTTTCCATATTCACATTTCTGCCCATTGCTCAGGGCGTTCTGTCTTCTCAGGCCAACCTTGTTTGGATATTTTCCCACTAACTTTAGATAGCTGCTGTTTGCCACAATTATATCTTACTGGCTTGAGGGTACTAACATAATGACTAGCAAAGCTGACCTATTCTGACCCGTGTGGACATGCTATTTTGGCTCCTTTTATATGTCTAGATATAGCCAAGTTCTCATATATCACACACATCACATAATAATGGTTATTATGGAAACAGCCACTTAAAACATTCCACTTATTATTTATGGAGTCAATTACTGTACGTTTTAAACGTAAACCATGTCGTGGTAGGAAAAAAGGGTTCAAGATGCTGAGACATTCTGTATACCATATTGTTCCTAAATAAAGCGCTGGGCACTTAGACCAATTTTTATGAGGGCGCTTTATTTAGAATTATCAAAACACCAATTTTAGCAGACACAGTTCATCAATGACAAATGTAAAAGTTTGCCGATTTGAATAAAAACCAGGTCAACTTTTACAATTTCAAACAATAACTCAAAAGAAAAACATTTAAATTTGTGGAAAATATAATTACAAGATCAAATAATCACTTGTGCATGATAAAAATTTTACGCATAAACATTGAACTGGAAATTTATTTTTTATTTTTTGCTGGCAAAAACGTGGGGGAGCTTTAATTAGAGACGGCGCTTTATTCAGGAACAATACGGTATATATTTTTGGCAGCTTATGCTAGGAATAGCAAGTAGAAAATTACAAATAACAGATAATTATACCTGATGCATATCAGTTTTCAGCTGTATTTGCACAAGCTGTTCTTGAAAGGCCGGAATCTACATGACAGTTCAATCCTGCTGCAATGCAATAGTACAGTTGAATAAAATCATACCGTATATCCAAAGGTCTATGGAAGTGGATAGGGAATTTGCATGTTTTACTTCTTGCCAGTTCAGGTGAAAATTCAGGATATGGAACATCATTCAGATCAATTATAATTTATTAAAAGAAGCAGTAGTCATCATGCCATTAAGAGATTATCCAAGCCATGGTATTTTATTCTAGGCTCCTTGGAATGTAATAATGATATTTAATATCATATCAACAAGCTGCATCACGTGTTTTGACAAGTTCGGGAGTTAATACAATCGAAAATGCAAAAATAATTTTTACAATGACTAATTAGTTCTAAACCATAGATTTGCTTATAACTGGGGGCCTTTTCATATTTTTTATTTCAACATAGACCAGGTGTAATTGAGATTTGTTGTGATTTAAACATCACAGGAAAGGAGAATAAAATTACCGAGCAGTTTAGAACTTCCCTGATTGAATTCAAAGTTGGAATAATTTTAAAGCGCTAATTGCTGAACGGCTATTGAATTTCCGATGTACATTTGCATTGAAAAGAAATTATTTAATGTTTTATGTTAAAATATGGGTCACGAAGCCTCTTGATTAATTTGATTAATTTGATAAAAACAAAAGTTTAAATATTAATAGATCACTTCAGCACTGGGGAAACATCCCATTAACTTCACTTAAGAATGAAAGCTTCTTGAAATTAAAAGCTATCACGAAATGCTTGTCACAACAGAGTTTATATTAAAATGATTACCGAAAGGAAAAATACTGTTAAAATGTAAAGAAATAACGAAATATTCATCAACGATCTTCTAAGATAAATTAGTCAAATGCGCCACTAAGATTGTCATGTACATGTTCAGAAAGTTAATACCGTATTTGTCTTTTTTGTGGCGCATGCCCGATTTGTGGTGCACCCCCTTTTTTGGATGCATTTACGGAAAATTTTGGCATTGTAACTGAGTGCAATCCCCAATTTTTTACTGACAACATGTATCGATGATCAGAAATTTACTATTACAACACTAAGGAGATAAAAAATCTTAGTAATTATAAAGAATTTGCCTACAGATGCTGAATTATGAAATATTTGTCATATCAAACTCAATATTTGGAGTAAAGTGTATGAGGTGGATGCAATAGTAATGAGTTTATTATCTGCTGCTGGACTGACATATGTTAAACAATTTAGTCAAAGGGGTG
>JBCAUI010507728.1:0-12795 GCA_038406195.1 Haplosyllis anthogorgicola | reverse complement strand
CCCCCCCCCCCCCCCCCCCCCCCCCCCCCCCCCCCCCCCCCCCCACCCCCCCCCCCCCCCCCCCCCCCCCCCCCCCCTCCTCCTGCTCCCCCTAAATCCGCCAATGCAAAAGGACGGAATTTCCTGCCGGGAGAACCGTAAAATGGGAAACCAGGGAAAGAAATAAGACGTCACTTGCGTCAAAGTCAACGTAGTTACGTTTCGTACCGACGTAACGTAGAAAAGAACAAAACGCGCATGCACCTTAACCCAGCTGCATTGCTTGCATGCCGCATCAGCAGCTGTTACGTTATGTACGCTTAGCATGCATGTCAGTAGACTCGGTACACAGGCACTACACAGATCAAAGCCGCAATGTACCGTATGAATGTTGGAAGATACACACAAAAATACCAAGCATAAGAGAAAAAACGGGTCAGACGATATTTCTTTGTGAACGGAAGGTTGAGTAAAAAGTGAACACAGAGGTCGGATGTGACAGTGGAGGTTCGATTGTGAAACCAATTAGGGCAAATCGAATATCGAATATTTGACCAACGTTTCATACGCCTCCCCCACCCCCACTTCTCTTCATTTTCATGTGGTTTTCGCAAAACGCAGGGTTGTGTACCCAACCAGGTTTACATTGATGTGGAGTTGATGAAAACCGTCACCTCTTCTCTGGGACCAGCGTGTAACCATTTTGTAGGGCCATTGGTACCCCTGTTTCGATTCATAATTCAGACTTTTTTCTTTTGGATTAGAGTTCCGATCTCCTCACCAAAAATGGAGAATTTACAAAGCTAAAGACTGAATCAGAGCTCAAACCGTAGAAAATTTCCGTTGGCATGTTGGAGATGGTTGATATTTTTTATAATAACTCAACAAAGGCAATTTTGATTGTTGTTTTAATAAATACTTAATCCTCCGCAAAAGCCACTTTTGGGAATTTACTTCACTGAAACGTAATCCAACGAGTAATTACAGCGGTCTAACCGATTAATCGCAATGCGTGTCCGATCGTTACTATCCGTGACCCTGACAGATGCGGATGAACCGGAGATGTTCGTGTCGTGTTTACATGTTCAGCGTGTAGTCTGGCTGTGCAATGACCTTTGTGAAAACACAAACAATGTCAAAAACAAAACTACCACCCCAAAATATACGGGACCGCATAGCACAGACACTACAGAGCATGGAAACCCTGGACGTGATATGAAAAATAAGTAAATATGGATGGATGGAGACTCCAGTCTGAGGTTTAGAGGTGGGAAGGGGGGGGGAGGGGCGGGGGATCTGAAGAGAATTAAAAAAAGAGCTATGAAATAAAACTATGAAATTCAGAAATACTGCGAGGTAGTCTAAACAACTTTCAATGCATAGATTCTTTTTGAAATATCTTTTGAAAGTGCGTTGGAAGTAAATTTTTTCTCTCAAATTTAACCAGGTTTATGGTAACTTAAATTTATTCAATTTAGGAATTCAGAAAGCAATGGGAAATGAAATACAACAAGTTTATAGCAAAAAATATAAATTGAAAACGAAATACAAAATAGAATAAGCAAAAATGAATTAGGATAACACTAAATGAAAGAAACATAACAATAAAAGAGTAAAAACAACATGTAGAAATGACGGTTTATTGTTCGTGAACTCGTTTCATTGCGTTATGACTTTCAGAAATTCTAAGACCGATATTTTTGCGGAAAAATATGTTTTCAAACTATGTAGAGCCTTATTAAATGGCATACATGGTTTTTATTGACAAAAATACAATCAATGTACCAAGATCGGTGCTGTGACCTTGGAACTAGAAACGTTACCTTGAAATTCCACCTTGCAGTTTCCGGACCGAAAAGATAACAGATGGAAACAGGCAAGACTGTCATAACGCTAAGGCTTTTTTTTTAAAATATTCATTTCGTTTACATTGCACTGTTAATATTTTCAAATGATGGCTATCAGACAGAACAATATTTTGCAATGTATTTCGCCTCTGCTTGGGAATTTTAGCCTCGCGAAAGCGAGGATTCTGCAACGATGGAGATCTAGAATTGACAGATTTTATGAAATGTTTTGAAACTAGAGGGCGCTGCCCCCCTCACCCCATACCTTATTTGGGCGCCGAAGGGAAATTCAATTTTGAGGAGTTTCAGGCTGGATGTGGAAAGGTATGAGACCAGACCTGCGCCCCACCACCCATGCCTTATATGGGAAATTGCATTTTCAGTACTTTTGGACTCAGTGTGCAAAGTTGGTAGACCAGACTCCCCCTCCCCACCCTGTGTAGTTGATTATTAGAACGAGGCTGTAACCGACAGGTTGTCTATCTCGTTTCTCTTCTTTTTTTTTTAAATTTTGATTTCAAGGTGCGGCGAGAAATGTAATCCAAATGATTCAGAAAAAACGCCAAAATGCTGAAGTAGATAATGTAAATGTGTTACACTAAGTTGAGTATATTAGTGCAGTTTTAATGATTGGATGGTCATTAATTAGACTAATTACCACAATTGTAATTAGATATAATCCTACTCATACACTGGTGCAATTAACTTGCCGCGAGGACAGCTGATCGAACACAGCTTCTGGGGAATTATTTAGGTCACTGAGTTCATCATGTGTCCTCGATGACCCAGAATATCGTTCACTGAGTACTGATTTACACTAAACTTTGTTCTGTATGTCATTTGGTGTAAGGCCTTGTATGGTTAAAGTTGATTTAAATGAATACTGATGGATTTGAATGATAAAAGGAATGGAATGTACTCGAAAATGTAGACAGTGAGTACGAAAAATGCGTCCTTAACAGATAGAGGGGATTAAGTATTCAGACAAGGTGCGAAATTTGGATCGGCAAAATATGATAAACACCTGATGTGACCCTCAGGATCATCGCCGGCAATGAAGTAAGAGTGCAGGCGAGAGATCCACCCTGGATTTAAAAGCCATGAGGACGGTCACACGAAGGCCAAAGCAGAGGTAATGAGTGGTCCCACAAATGGACCCTGGTCCAATAAAAAAATTATAAAAGAATTAGGTACCATGGAATGTTGGATAATCCTGTGTATTGACTCATGTGATCGGAGTTTTCCTTGTCGCAAAAAGATTGCAAACTACACAATGGTAGAGCCTGTCTAGAGCGGCACCTGCCTTCAGCGGCATTTCGCCTTTTAAAGTAGGTTTATTATAAGTGATCCTGTTGAGATTCATATTAATTTTACCTGCATGCCATTACATGTCTTTAGCAGCATTTCTGCTTTTACAGCATTCTAATCGTTGATGTGTGGCTCAAGACAGGTTTTACTGTAGGTTAGATGATTTGTGTCAAGAAGATGTTTAGACCGAATTTTATTTTATGGGGGCCTCTGGTACCCTCTGTTTGGGACTGTGCCTACAACCCATGGATTTCAAAGCCAGGGTGGCTCTGTCGCCAGCGTGCTAAATTGCGAAGGTTATGTTTTGAAATTTCAGGGTACATCGGGAAATATAAGGCTTATTTTTTTTAAGCATTTGGATTACATTGCACTACCAGGATTTTCAAAGTGCGGTGATCGGAAAAAAAAATAAAAATAAAAATTGAACTTTGCCCCTAAGAAGCCAAACTATTCGTAAATATAAATAAAGTTTTGATTTTGCTCGATCAACTTTCGATGGATCGTTTCTGAGGCGGCCATATTTTGCCATGTGCAACATATTTCAGCTGCCAAATGAGTTGGTTTTTTTTCTTCTGAAATCCCGATTTCAATGTGCGGCGGGAAATGTAATCCAAACAATTAGATAAAAAAAGCCTAAAACCTTGAAAAATTCCAGAAAAAACCATTACGTGTCAGAACATACTTGAGTTCAGATGCCCGCAAGTATTGATCGACCTTTGTTTTAAGTGCTTTTAGAGTGTAGTACATTGCTTGGTGTAAACCTGATCGGTTTAAAACCCCTGCAGGCATAGTGTGTGTACTTTGTAACTATTGATGATTCACTAATAGCCCAGAGCCTGTAATACAAACTGATCAGTGGGATCAAAGCTGCACTGTGTAACAGTAAAGAGCTATAGAACGGTTATATTCATGTACATGTACACAAACAAAGTGGGTGTTTATGCCATTATGGCTACATACAAATTACCCGCATGCATTCCACCAAGTCGAAACAAAGAATGCATCAATGTACTGCAGGATGAATAACTGTGTACATTTTAAATGGCATAGTACATTGGTACATTTCCCAATACACATAAGAGATACACATACTCATGCATCAGTAGCAGATCTAGACATTTGTTCGGGGGGGGGGCAAAATGGCCGCCAAACTTGTTTTAACAGCCAGAGGGGGGGCCCAAAAATGGCTGACAAACATGGTTTAACAGAGGTCAGGGGGGCCCAGGCCCCTAAAGCCCCCTAGATCTGCTACTGCTTGCGCACACACAAACACGCACACATGCATATACACGTGTACATGCACAAACACACAAGCATACATATATGCACACATGCGCATTTTAGCAGATTAGAATAAAGAAACTAACTTCATAAACATCTCTCATTCTCCTTTCTTAATTCGATAAAAACACTGTTGAACACTCAATCTGCACTTGATAATATATTATTGTACATTGATCCGTACTTGTATGTTTGCAGCTGTTTGTTTACATTGTACATCGTGCATGTTTATTAGGCTCTTCTATTTACGTGTTTTCCGCCACTTTATTTCTATTTTCTATCAAGCAATTACTAGTACAGTACTTGATAAGATGCAGCAATTAAGTACGATAAAGCTTTCACTGCCTGGTAAAAGGCTGCTATCTGTCTAATGTTCCAGTGCAATCAATAGAAATGTACACGTATTTGGCTGCACACACAGGGCTATTAGACTCACCAGATTAGATGTCTAGGTTTTTTGTTTGTTGTGATTTACTGGGAAGATGCACTCATTAATGTGTACTTACAGGCAATACTGGTAGAAATGAGTCATTCAAAAAAAAAAAAAAAAAGTAGGGGGGGGGACCAAAGAGAAGAAAAAAACAACAAATACATTGTGTAACCTTAGGAAAATTTATTGCAGGGCGGATCCTGGATTTCTCCCAAAACTCCATGAGAAAGAAATTTTGGCCGTTGGAGGGGCGCGTGCGGGCGGCGCCCCTGTGGTTTAAAACAAATCACACACTGTATATTTCACGATTTCAAAAAAAAAAAAATCCAAATTTACTTTATTTTCACTTTTTCTATTTGCAGGGAACTCATCGAACAGTACTAGCCCCGAGGTACAGGTAGACGGGAACCAGAGGATGCTGGTGCCCCCTACCGGAGGACAGGTGTCTCCCTCTACAGCTCAGCCGTCTCAAACGCCCTCTTCCGGCCAGGGAGCCCGGCCCAAGCTGCGTCCGCTCTCCCAGTCCAACAGACGGCGCTACAATCAGGATCAGAATGGAAACGTCAATAATGGTGAGTTTTTCGTCAAGATATTTAGCGATGTGTTAAATGTCCCGCTGATTAACAAAGTTTGAGAAAAAGCACAAATAAACAAAAAGACTCCATAAACTCCAGGATCAGGGTCGTAAATAAACACTGACTCATTGTCTGAGGAGTAAAAGTTTTCCAATAATCAGTGGCCCCCAAAATGGACCCTGGTCCAACAAAATTTTAAAAAACAAAACAAAACAAATCAAAACAAAGTTTCTTTATCGATGACGTCATTACCATAAGACCACCACTTTATTTTATCTTCGCAACTATTAACAGCGCTTTGGGGTCAAATTCGAACCACGCATACAACAAATGTACTTTTACACACCTGATGTTCAGCCCCATAAGCAATACTGCTGCACCTTCAACCAAGACTGGGCATCGGCCCACAGAGGGGGCATCACGGCTGGACACCCCCTCAACCAAGACTTGATGTTGGTTGGCCCTTGGAGGGGGCGTCAGGGCTGGATTTGCAAAAGTAGCAAAATTTATTGTATAAAACGCTCTAAGGGTTAAGCAAGGTTGAATTGAAGCGAATCAACCACGACTCATAACATAAAGACCACCACACTGGTTTTGAAGTTGAATACTGCTTGAAATCAAAAGGAAACGGATACAACTGATACTCAAAACTCTTAAACTCGGTCACCCCAGGTTATGTCACAAGGTGCAACATAAAGAAAACGTTTTTAATTAATAAAAATGAGTAAAGTCAATACTTTTGGCTTTGTGAACAATGAAGGTTAATTTGTTAATGAGAGGGTGTCGCAAGCGTCTAGGGTTAAACAAAGTCCTTTTTATTTTAATTACTTAAAGTATCCTATTTTCAAGATGCTGGCTTAATTTCGGCATTTCTTGTTTGAATTTTTTTTGAAAAATATATTAAATTAAGAAAAAAAGATGACATTTTAATGAGATGTTTAATGAACAAAAATACATAAAGAGACCTTTAAATTTTCGCGGAATTATTTTACAACATTAGCAGCCACCTGGTCGCGTGACTAAGGAATAGTCTAAGGAAATGTCTTCATGTCCGTCCCATCTCATCCTTCCGAAAAAAAGATTAATAATAATAAAATAGTAAATAGAATAAGATGAAAAAGACAACGCTCTCCCAGGTAAAGAAAAATCACTAAATCTACTGCAGATGTATGCTCAAATTGTAGAACAGGATATTTCGGAAGCGTCACTCGCTTTTCCTGTCGTACGTTAACTGTGCGCATCCAATAAACAGCCACCTACTTTTCACGGTCACATAATTGATTTGACATCCTTAGCTGCCGCACTATAGAGGTTACAATCAATAAGTTTAATTAGGCGTGTGCTCAGGACAAACAAATCAATATCATTTGTGAACTAGATTTAAAATAACTTTCCCCCCCCCCCTCCGTCAGTTAACTTCACAACTTCACAGGCCCCCTCTCCGCTTGTGAGAGATATTTCTGCCCCGCCCAATCAATATTTGGCATCTATCAGGGAAGGCAATCGTTACACCGTTTTGGTGTGTAATCTGTGCAAATGACGTGTAAATGATGTATCAAATTCTACTTCAAAATTACATAAAATCAGTATTTCTGTTAGATTTTTTATCAAAGAAAAATGAAGGTAGTGTACATGAGCCTCACTGACTAACACTGTGTAACAGAACCATTGAATATTTTTTAACCCTTCTTCATATCGTGTAATTTATGTCGAACTTTACAAGGTTGTACTAAAATAATTAGGATGAAATAACATGAAACGGAAAAAAGTTATGAAATGTTTGTTGGCGCTGTCTCACAATGTTGGTGGGTCACGCATGGACTACCCTTCTTTCATGGTTAATGTATATTTTAATTTAAGAGTAAAAATCAAATGTGGTGTACCATTTTCTTCAAAGGCGTAACAATTACCCACCCTGTCTACACACTGTATATTATTACTCTGCAGTAATCATGGGCGCGAACGAACCTATACAAACCTCCTTTTATAACCGTGTTGTATTCTCCGAACCTCGGGGCCTTGAGCAATTAGGCCTATTATTATCCTCAGGGCTCAGAACCGGTTCCAATTAATCGCATTTTGTGTCTCGGTAACGATTTGTGACCAGCTTACCACATTAAAAGGTGGCAGAGGTGATGGCAATGGAGTAAAAAAAAATCCTGAATATGACGGAAATTTACATCACAGCAGAGGGGCTTGCTCACTTGGTTCCGTAAATAAAAAGTCTTATAATTAACCATAAACAACTAATACATGAGTTACATGTGGTAGCCTCGCAGTCATACCCCATTGATTGGGTCTGTTCCCAGGCGGGGTTAAATTTGTGAGCCTCTTTGTGTCAAGATCGGTGCAGAGTGAAACTTATTATTGATAACCACCCTTTATGATCATAAACAACAAATGTATAAAGCACAGGTCTTTGAAGTCGAAAAAGTGGTTTTGCGATTTTGCCAAAATCTGGTCATTGATGACAGTTGGTCTCAAAAAAATGGAATTTGTAAAAGAAGCTAGAAGTTAGTGACTAGAATTTTAAGCTAGAATAGACTAAATATATCGAGTATCAAATTAGGTCAATTATCGGTAATCGAAAACTATTCGTATTCGTAACCGGTCGTAACGCTTTTATCTTTACGTTGGAGTCAACGGGTACACGGTGCTGCAGCTGTATAATTAGTCAAGCTGCTGCGTGTTTTGCCAATCTTTCTTTTATATCTGACCTTTGTGAGGCACATGTGTCGGGAGCCACACTGGCGACACCGTGGTTACTCACTCTTTACTCCTGACCACCAAGACAAGTAGTCCAACGCCGACACACGCAACGCGTGTACCGTATTGCAGCCTCACGTTAACTGTAAACAAACTGGGAAACTCAGGAACAAACATTACATTTCTTGGGGACAGACGAGATCAGCATCGATTGAATTGCCGACTGTAAGTCGGTTATGTTGGGCTGTATAAGGCGAGTGCAGAAACGATGTGGGTTTCCCCAGATTGACGGGCTGAAGCAGGAATGTGGATACAGCTGCCATGTCACCTGAATGCTCCCCAGGGAGTTGATCTGGGAGATGTCTCCTCCTCATAAAGGAATGACAACGCTGAAAGGCCTTACACAAGTGAACATTGTAAAGCGCTTCTGATACAATGTGAAATCTGTAGAGAGGCACTATATAAATCTGATAACCATAACTATATATAGCTGTATTGACCCCACTGTATAGTCAACATGGGTTGACATATGAGCACTGCAGTGCAGTCAGCTATTAAAGCTTGCTAACCCTTTAATTTATATTATGCAGTTGCATTTGGACAATTGCACAAAGTGCAAAGTCTGAACCCAGAAGCACATGCATTTGAATACATGCATATGGTGAACAGGTACATGCATAAGTGCGCAAGCATGCATGTATTGCAAGTTAAAAAAAATAAAAATAACAAAAAACAAAAACAAGCATTCGGCAAACGGCCGCTCGCATTAACTGATACAAGAACTAGAAAGGACTAACTGCAGCTGGGAAACACCTTCCATAATAATGTTTACGAAATAATGTAACAGAGTTAAAAGCCAAAACCTGATGCACTCGTCTTGTGATGAATAACTAATCGAACCATATTGAAAGCGACATTCAGCTTGTCTGTGCGTCAATGAAAAGAAGTATAGATTCCGTCTGAAACCCCATTCACATGCCCTCTGTCAGGCGTCTGTGTGTGTAAGTACGCTAAAATTGATGTCGTAAAATCAATTCGTATTATATAAGAACCTCCATATGGGAAATTGATGACGTAAAAGTCGATACAAACTGTGTTATATCCCACATACGGCAGATTGAACTCTCTGACTGTTGAAATAAAAATCCATAGTTTCTGCATTTTAGTTTTCAAACTTGCCTTGAAAAGTGAAAGTTTTGACTTGAAAGGTTAGAGAGTGAGGAGAAGTTACTTTAAAGTAGAAGTTTCTGTTCTTGATGCACATGAGTTAGCGCTAGTTCGCTGTTTGTGCGATCTTAAACATTCTGGCAGGCATCTCACCCAGCCTTGGTCAAGGAACTCAAACCTGCCTTGCCAATGTTTGCTGGTTCCAATTTACACCTTGGTGTGGTGAGGTCCAGTTGTAGTCAAAAGTACGCTATAAAAGTACACCCAATAACAGTCAAGCGCAGCAGTAGTGGCAGCAGCGCCAACAATAAAGGACAAGACACACTAAAGTGCAGAGAAGTGCAGAAAAGGCATACACACCCACACCCAGACACATAAACTGACACTCATACTTGCACATGCACCCACACATACATGCACACATGTGTGCGCACACAAGCACACACACATACGCACTGACACATACACTGACATGCATGCACACACATATGCAGACACACATGCACATGTGCACACACGCACTGACACATGCACATACACATGCACACACACGTGCACACACACTGTTCGATCTCTCCTACTGCAGCAGTTGACTGTGCATGCAGTAAAAGAGCAGTGATTACACACACACATACACCCACATGCACACACATACACCCACACGCACGCACACACTGCCCCTACTACAGCAGTAGACAGTGCAGGCAGTAAAAGAGCAGTGATTACGTTCTCTCATCAATACGGAACACTAGGTATAAGGTGCACGGAGCTGGTAGAGCAGATGCAGATGAATTCTATTGATGTTTGTTTCTATAAGAAGCATACTCGCCCCTCCTGCTCTTTATTAGGCCTTTCTGTTGCAATAATTTGGATTACATTGCATTGACATGGCGATGATAAAAAACTAAGGCCCCAAAAACCAATACAGCAATATTTTACCGTACACACCATGTCTATCTAGACAAGTTTTTTTCTCCAGTCATTTTAAATTTGAAGCGGGCAATGTAATTCAAACAATTAATTTAAATGTCTGACATTAGGTCACTTCCAAATTAAGATTTGTTTCCTGCTAATCAGTATTCACTTTAAAATATTGATGAAAGGGATCTTATTTGCTATGCTAATTTGAATGAAACATGCCAACAAATGCCGAATAACATTCCGCGACATGCAACATAACCATACTATCATGGGAATTATTTTTCAATCAATCGGCCAACTACCGTATTCGCTCTAAATTACGGAACTGAGAGCCAGGGCCAATTTTTGAAACAGTGCCTTATTTAAAATACCGAAAGTATTATTTTCTTCCGGTACTATGTGTGAAAGGCTATCCCTCGAGCAAGCCATCACCTAGTGGTGATGAGATCAGATGGCAGCTAAACATTCCCCCACCCCCATAGGGTCACGCACAATCCTGTCCTCCCACATAGGGCTGGTACCAATTTTACACTTTGGTATGGTGAGGCTGTGATTCACCCTGTCTCCACCCTGTCCTAGAATCGAATCTGGGGCCCCTGGGCAGCAGCGCTACATGCTAACCACTATACTATAGGGCTCATTGTTTAATTTGTATGGACAAAAAGATGATGGTTCGCCAAAGTAGCTTTATTTGATGTAGTCCAGCATTGAAAATACTTTCCCTTCAGCGAACAAAATCATGTCGAATCAAGATACTAGCCCTTATTGTTTGCATTGCCGTATTACAAAAGGGAATAATTTAACTTAACTATGAAAATGAAAGAATTTTGGGCCGTTGGAGGGGGCGCGCGCCGGTGCCCCCCCTCCCCCCCCCCTTGGATCCGCCAATGGTATACAAATACTATTCTGTGGCTAAGTAAAAAACGGGCGATAACGTGAATCAATGAATTAACAAGGTGTTCCACTCAGGCCTAACGCCAATGTATCACAGCCACAGGCGTGTTCATATTATTCCGTATATAGGGTGTTGTAAGCCTTGTTAAACACGAGGTCTGAAACGTCGAACTATTTACCCGGAGGCACCGTGAGGTTTTGTTACACAATCAAGCAGCTACTGTGTTGTGTTTGGCAGCAGTAAGAAAGTACTCCGGGGCACATCTAAAGAAAGGAAGTCGGTTACTTACGACATTTGCGTGCAAGTGTAGGGGAACAGTTTTAAGGCTTTGACCAGTGAATACAAACGGGGGTTTATCTCCCCGTAGTGTCGCTTATTTACTGATCACATACTCCGATGGTGCAAGTCCAGACTGTTATGCTTTCCCTTTGGAACATACTGCCATGTAGTATGATTTACATGAACTGCAAAGAATACATTTATTCTCATTTCAGTTGTATAAATGTCCTAGGAAATAAGGAGTTGAGTCCCCTTGTGTATTCTCCCACTCATTACATCCTCACGTGCTGGTGTCTATTCTGAAGTCCCTCGGGTACTTTTCTACCCATTGAACCCCTGCAGGCACTTTTCTACCCATTGCAACCTTACGTGCTAGTATCTCCACTGATGTATAATGTAACATTACGTAGCACTGTAGAAGGCCATGCTTCTCCATATAGCAGACACACACATTCATCTCTCTGTGCATTCTCCACCAGTACGGAATCGTCCATCCGGATTTGTTAACATCACTATTCCGGATTTAACCGAATAAAGATGGACGTTGGGGACGTTCGTTTGTGCCGGATTCCCTTCAGAAGGATTCACAACATTGAGATATATCTGGGTAACGTATTCACACTTGTAACGTATTCACACCTTCGTGTTCTGGCTGTTTTATTACCTGTCATTTACAACTCAGCTTCACACATGGTCGTAAACAAAAGGTGGTCTTAAAACACAGGTTAATTTCTTTCATGTGCGGTTTGGATTTGGTTTTAAAGGTCTAAGTGAAACCTGTATTACAACAAGCCTTGCTTAAAAGGCTCGTAATTAATAGTCGTAAACAACAGGTGTTTTTAAAACGCAGGGTTATTTCTATTGGCAGATATTGTGTTTGCTATGCCATGCCAGGTCATGGATGGCAGTCTGTCTCAAGACACAGGGATCGTAAAAGACAGGTTTCAGCTGGTATGATGGTCGTTGTAATAATGTAGCTCGTACATCTTTTAAAAATTTTCATTTTGTGTGGTTCACGAATCGGTTAAAATGATCATTTTGTGTGGATTCAATCTATAGCTGAACATTTAGCTGTCGTGATTGAGAGTCATTATGATATTGATTACAATTCGGCAGTACAGTGATGGATGCTGTAACGTGTATGTACCACAGGGACGGAAACGGTGACTAAATCTCACCCCTTTAGTCGAATTCAATTCAATACTATTATCACTATCATACTGATCCATACAGTGACCTCGTTATTTATATAATATTATTACGCTTCAAAATCCACCAGTCTAATGAAAAATTCTCTTCTGATCTGGCCGAAAATCGTTACCAAATAATGTTTAAGCCGTTGCATTACATGCAACGGCTTATAGTATTCAACTAGAAGTCGGCGTGAATGCAGTGCTGAAAGTTTGC
>JBCAUI010507717.1:0-12795 GCA_038406195.1 Haplosyllis anthogorgicola | reverse complement strand
AGTGGACTGATCCCACCCCTCTCACCATTTTGGGAAAAGTTGACCAGCCCCCCCCCCATAGGGAAAATGCATTTCTGGCCATTTCAGATCATTTTAGACACTTTGTGGGGAAAATTTTTTCAGTGTACCTTGCCATTGGACTCAGAATTTCTTGAGGGACTTGGCTCAAGGGAGATACAGTTCCCTGTTCTGTTGGGGGGCGGGAGCGGCTTTGCAATCTGTGACTGTCTAGTTTGAATTCAGTGTCAGGATGGTGGATACATAATTCGAAGAAAATTGACAACCCTTTTCTTTAATGTGCAGCTTCACTGTTCTTTTTCCACGCGATTATTTGCATCACTGTCTTGCAAAAAATAAGACAACTTTAAATAAGATTATAAAATAAAAAAAATTAATAGAACAATCAATCGGGCGAAAACAATAAAGAACCTTAAAGTGCACATCTATAAATTTCAATGCATTATTCACAAACCACATTTTTTGGTGTTTTACCTTCCACAAGAGAACAATTGTTTTATCAGTATCGAAGTGTATTATCTGAATTTTAAAATCTGGATCCTCTGGCAGTGAGGAGGATCAATGTAGCAGTGCAGTGCTGTTAAGAGGCACTTAACTTAAGAGCTTTACAGATGAAGCCTCATTACACCAGATCACTGTTGTTTAGTACCTGGGGAGAAGACTTGTTGCCATGCAATAGACACCTCAGCAGGCCTGCAGGTAAAGGTAGACCTGCAATCTTCTGATCCAAGCACTTTTACAGGCATTACGCTGTAAAGCGTCTGTATGATCAAATCAAACCCTTTGAATCCCGCCATCTAAAAAGCTACAAGCATTCACAGTATATTGCACACTGTCATATTTAATTTGTCTGGTATGCCAGATACTTTTACAGTAGGCCGAAATAATAAAGCGTTACACACATCAAAATAAACGATATGTTGTCTGTGTGTGCAGGTGCAGCTGCCACTGTTTCTGCATTTACAGCGCACAGCATTTTAATGAGAGTAAATAAGTATTTATCAAATTGGAATAATTTTTCTCAATTGTATGACTTCGTTTCTTTCTTGGCCATCAGCAAATCTGTTGTTGTAAAACTCACAATCACAAACTCTGAAAACTATATTCACAAACAATAGCGTTTCATCTGTTAGAAAATGTATTTCGTTGTAACTGTAACAAGGTTCTCACAAGTGAAAAAACCTCTTGTATATCAATGATTTATTTCCACAGTGACCTATGACTGCGTTAAATTTACCTGAAAATTGCAGAGCTAATGAGTTCAGTATGTCAGTCAGCAGGAGCTGTAAAGACGATCCCGAAAGTTTGTAAAACACAATCTAATCCACCTGTTCCTTTCTGTACAGAAGCCGTGAATCTGTACTATACAAGAACGATTAATTTGGATGTTTCTGCGTACATTAATTAAAAGCTTTATCTGTATTTAAATGGAAAAGAGTTTGATCGAACCAAAAAATGGAAAAAAAACTGTCTAAAAATATTAAATATCTGGTTCTTGGTGGCAACGTGTACTTTGGTGGAGAAAAAGTTGTAAGTCACAGGATGTGCAAAGTGATTCTGACACCGAGAAGACTGGTGTACAAGTTTAGCATGCGTTTGATGTCTGTAAGAAGAGCCAACAAAGTTCCATTTCTCAATGAGAAAGAAAGTGGGTGGGTTCACGAGGGGTTAATGGTTTCCTTTACACAAATCAAAATCATACATTAGTTACAACTTCATGTTAAAGCATTGTAGCACGGCTAAGGAGTATGCCAGGAAATTGTGTAACCTAACTGCAAACAGGTATAATCTACAAATGTCTCTCTTTGTACTAATACAGTAAACTGAAAGTGTAACCTACGTTTCACTTCAGAACTTGACAAATCCGAGGAAAAAAACATTTTAAAACAATTTACAAGTTACAGTGTAGATTCGCAGGAGTGCCTCTTAGATGCAGTAACATATGACAAGACAGTTTTCTGAAAAGCTGTGGGCCTAAATGGTTTAGGCCTAACTTTCACTGACAATTGTTTCTGATGACAATAGGTTAAGTCAAGTTCATAGGAACTGATACAAGATGGCGTACAAAACTGGTACATAATTGCCAGTAACTCTGTCATAAACAACGGATCAAGTACCTCAAAATACACATATCCGTGGCTGTACCACAGGGGGACTCACAGGTGTACTTCCCAAGTACTCATACATAAGTACTCACAGGTGCAACTTGTACTCTTCAAATAAAGCTTCTGACACACAGGGTTTTGCAGACCTGCATCTGTTGATGTAACTATTACTCAGGGGTATTTGTCTTACACTGAACCAAGGCAGCAGCATTTCCATCCTACTACGGAATGCAGATATTATACACTTCAAAGGGAATGAGACATTTCAAAGAAATTCACTAATTACTGTTTTTCTTAGATTTTGTGCTTTCACTGCAAAGGTAAATCATGTATATTATGACAAATGACATGGCAAATAGTTCCAATAGTTCTCATTTTTACCAAGTATAATAAAGAAAGGATGCTTGTACTTTTATAAATATTTTCATTGTACTAATCATCAATGTTTAATATCCTTAACCTAAATGGTTCACATCAGCAAAAAAATAAAATGTACTCCATTCGCACTTGTAAAGTAAAAACCCTGAGGCCAATTGTTATCATGGCGGATGCGCCCCTCCTTGTCACCCATCTAAATGGCACCTGTTTCCCCACCCCTGCCTACACACTTTACTTATTCACTTGAAAACCTCTCATTTTGTCAGATTTATTGATATGACCTTTTACGGAAGTGTGAATGTGTGTACAGAACACTGATTTTGTTATATCACTGCATCGATATTCAAAACATTCTGTTCGTACCAGTAGTATCGTTGATTCTTCAGATCAACGTTTCAAATATCCAAAGCATCTACCGTATATTTCTTTTCAAATGCCATGTCTTGGATTAAGTTTTAGTGTACAGTATATACATACATATAACACAACATACTAAATGTGACAGAGCTATTGGTGCGTCTATTGCCTGTGGTAAAATTACTATGACTAAATGAAATGTTCATTAAATCTGGCTTTCCGATCAAAACCCAGCCTCAGATTCACAATTATACAAATATCAAATTTCAGATCCACATTTTCACAACCAATCTAACTTTCAATTGGATTAAATTAGGTCTTCTTTTTCGACGTACAAAATTTGTAAAATACTTAAACAGGTAGTAATCTAACAGATGAAATGATTTAAAGAATGAGTCTATGATTGACAGTGCAATTTGACCATAGATAATGGACTTGCGGGCCACTGATAATGACCAACATCAAGCAAGACTCAGAATCCCTTTAATGTGGTTTAAGTAGCCAGCCCTTCCGTATGTGTGAAGCTATGTGCTCCACCCACAAACCACGCGTACTCAATCAACCTATTATCGTAATCAGTATTCTCAGGTGTGGAAGAATGCAACAATCAAAAGGTTTACTAACAGACTTTCCAGGCACACAAAAATAATCCCATAACGATTAAAATGAAAATCTTAAAGTAATTATTTTTAGCAAATCGACAACCTGATGCTCAAATGGCGTGTCATTATTATTAAGAGTTACACAAGAATGGACATGGCAAATATGAACCTTTTAAAATTTCATTTAAATTGCAGATTACATTCAAATTACTCATGACTAAGACTTGGTATGTTTGCTGTCCAGTCAGGAGCACAACATATGATTATAATGGGAATACAATCAATTTGAAGCACACGTGTATGCTATGAGCCTTGTAAGACAACGTACACAAGATGTTACTTAGTGTCAATATGAGTGGCTCTTAAGGATCTTACATGTGTTCTTCTAGCGGACTAAGAGGATCCCTGATGGTGCTTCAGTACAACCAGGTGTTACTGAGTTCAGTGCCGCTTTCTCTGACCACCTTGAAAACAGCAGACGACAGAAACAAAAACCTGCTCCTGATCTCCTCGGACTTTACACTTCACTACCTTATGTGGGCAAAAGTGGATCAAACCAAGAGCGACATATTGTCCCTGGTAGCTGGTTCCATTTTAATAAAACTGGTTTAAAGGTCATCGCGAATATACATAGGAACATTTTGGAAGTGGACACGCGCTTGTGGTCCATTCAAGCTGGTGCTTGCAAGGAAAGTCTAGTTCAAAAGTTCAGAGGGATCTAGCAGAAGATTCAGGAAATATTTGAAAATGACTATTTTAAAAATTTCAGAAAAATATTCTAGAATGAATTGTGCCTAAGACAGGATATAAATTTGATCTACATGTCCTAAAATTCCTAAGGTATTGGGTAGACTGTGCCCAATACTGGCAGAATAAATTATCGTAAGATTGTACTTTATAAGTGCAATGACATTTCAAATATCATATTTCTCTTGCCATTTAAATTTTTATAGTAAAAGCAAAATAATTTCTGGAATTGAAAAAGACTGGAATATGACGTACGCAACTTTGCCCCAGGTTAAAATGAAGAGTAGTCACCAGAAGAGGGTGTTGACCTCGAGGTCAGACAACACATCCTGTTCATCATTGCACTGCTGGTTGCACAAAAGTTATAGGTCTTATCTTTTTGTAACCAAAAAAATCCCTCGAGAATAGTGTCCGCTCTGTAGAGATTACGGGAGTATGATAAAAGAAAATTACCAGATGAAATGCTTCAAAATAAAAACGGAACACGCTAAAAAATTACAAAAATGCTTAAAGTGGACCCTGACCAAAATGCTAACGTATGGGAACAGGTCAATCGTTATGTAATAGCTGGTATCCTAAGTTCGAACCCCGCATGCAAAAACTCATTCTAAGGAATACTCTTTTCTTCTAATTTCTCACATAAATACTTCAAGTTGTTGAAAAAACTCTGAATGTACAGTACATCTCTATGTGAAATATTATCAGCCATGACAGGAATGCTGTCGTAATATATCATCAATTTACTTGACTATAGAAATTTCACAAAGACATTAAAAAGACTAACATTGTGCGACATGTGAAATTCTCGATTTTCTGGCAATGAGGAAGTGACAGAAATGTAACCTAATGTGATTCTTTTTCATCGAACAACTGTTTTAGATGTAACTCCTCCGCTTAATTTCACTTTGCAATTAATTTGAGAGGATTTGAAAGGAAACCAACATCGGACGCCAGTGTAATTTCCCATGTCTTTGGAGAGCACTTTGCCACATGGCTCCTTCAAATGAGAGACAACACCAACTGCTCATCTTTACAACCAAGAGCGCTCATTTTTTCCCTTGAAGATCTTGAGGCAAGTTTGAGAGAGCACCTGTTCCACATGCTGCTTATCTGTGGCTACCATTTCTACGTTTGTTGTTCTACCGTTGTACTGCCTTCCCTGTGGACCCCAAACAGATGCAGGTACTGGTACTTGGGAGGCAAGGTGACGTCAGTTTCTCCGCGCTCAGGTATTGGCTCCTGGCAGCAGTCACTCATCTGATTTGACGCGTGCCATATTGCCTCAAGTGTTCTTCAAAAGAAATCATATAAAGTGGATCAGTGATATTCTGTCTTCATGCACTTGTCAAGAAGACACCTCATATGAAAGTCAACAAATAATTTATGTTTACAGTCTCCGAAAGACGCAAACAAAATTGTTTATTCCGAATCTTTACAAACAATTTGTATCACATTAAAATTAAGTATTGGAGCATGATGCCAAGATCTTTCTTGGTGAAGAAGGTGGAAGACGAAAAGAACCATTGGAGCGGTTTACCGAACGTCAGTACGGAGTGCGGAGTCCTGGACTTGTCGCCCAGATCCGAAGCTGTACCAGATTCCCAGATGAGAGAGGAAATTCCGCGCAATTACAATTCTGGCTTTAATGCCACAATTTTTGCGAAGCCAACAGGCAAGAAAGAAGATCGACCCGAAAAATTGTGGAGACATTTTGCAGAAAGCAGTACTGTAGAAAATCATCCTCAAATTAAAACTGGTATGTGATTTAATATTTGATTTTGCAGAAGATTGTTTCATCGGAAAAGAAACAATACTAAGGCAGCAAAAATTCAAAGATATTTCTTGACGTTCAAGTCACCGGTTGTAAAGGCTTTCTTTTTTATAGATCTAAAAATTTGAACATTGATTTCATTTTCCCCTAGTCGATCATTTGACATATTTCAGAAAATAAAAGGCGGACTTGAAATTCTTATCCATTCATTGTGGATCTTTCCGTAGTTTTGAAAAGAAAAAGTAATAAAATAAATGTTCAACGACACCCTTGGTGTGACCTATGGGTATGATTTCCGAACTCTGCACTTGTTACCGTAAAACAGGTATAAACTTGCTACATGAATAACAGTTTTCAAAATACAAATATCATTAAGAGTTCAGCATAATCAAAATTCTGTTCTAATGGATCTGCTTCTTTGTCGAGGAAATCTTTGGAGTGTTTGCTCACAGACCTGTTAGATCTAATTAATATCTCATTGCATTTCTCACGAACAACTTTATTTGATTCAAGTCTCCAAAAGTTCAAAACACTTGAGTTTTTTATGTAATGTAGCAAAATCAATTCTTCAAAATGTATTTGCTAATTGTATTTCTCTTAAATTGAAACGTGTGAATCGGAGATACAGCATATGCATAGATTTGTTCACAATACGAAAAGAAAAAGCTTTAAATCCAAGTAAGATCTGCGTCTTCAATTCATATGGTGAACTTTTGATTTGTCAATCATGCAAAACACATGATACCTGTTTGGCAACGCATAACTGCAAAGAAAAACATCATTATAAGATTTGTGATCTTACACTACAGGTGCTGAAAACATGAGACCTGGTGTGATGGATAAGGCGATTTACTCCCCTCCTCCTGCCGTGGCACTGGTGGACAACCACGGGCACAAACCAGGCCAGTACTCCCCTGAAGCAGGCAGGGAGGCTTTCTGCTACAACCATCCGTCTCCTATGACCAGTCCAACTTCTGGTGTCTTGCCTGGATCTCCACTGATGTTCCCAGAACTCGCTAATCTTCACAGAAAATACATGGCCGAGATGACAGCTCATCCTTACCTTGCCCTGAGTTTTCAACATTTACAACAGCTTCACCTCCAAGCCTTGGCGAGCCGTCAGCTTTCTTCAACCCCGCCAGGACTGCCTCTGACTCCGGCTTGCTCACCGAGGAGCGCTTTCTCTTTACCAGGATCTTCGCTGCCTCCTTCCCCTCCACTGATCTCTCGTCCGATCGCTCATGTGCCAAGAAGAGAGGTTCATCCCGCGGAATCTGTGCCTCACATAAAACTTCCTTCGCCAGAGATTTTTCAGCACCAACCATGTCCGTGGAAGGGTAGATCAGAACCAGCCTCATTCGATATGGACTTAAGACCAGCCGAACCGAAAAGAAGAAATGATCCTCCAAGATACTCCTGTGAAGCATGTGGAAAAAGCTATGCAACTTTCAGTGGTCTTTCGAAACACAAACAATTTCACTGCACAGCTCACATAAAGAAAGAATTCGCTTGTAAGTATTGTGACAAAACTTACATATCACTTGGAGCTCTGAAGATGCATATTCGCACACACACTCTGCCCTGCAAGTGTCCTCTGTGTGGAAAAGCATTCTCACGTCCTTGGCTCTTGCAGGGACATATTCGTACACACACAGGTGAAAAGCCCTTCCAATGTGCTCACTGTGGTAGAGCATTTGCTGATCGTTCTAATCTGCGTGCTCATCTACAAACGCACTCTGAAATCAAGAAATATAGTTGTAAGAGTTGTTCTAAAACCTTTTCTCGTATGTCATTGCTTCTGAAACATGAGGATGGTGGCTGTCCAAACAGACCATCGTAGACAAAGTTTCTGTATCAAATAAATGATCATTCTAGTGTGATTGTAAAGCATGTGAAAATAGATTACTTTATTTATCTATAGATATTTAAAAATGTATAATCTTGCCAAGTCCACGTTTCGCCAAAAATGTTAACCGGTATGTTTATGCCAGGATCCGATACTGTGTTGGACACCTTTCATTCTTATTTATAAATAATATAAATATTATCTTGTATTCTTATGATTCCCAAGAATCACAAGAGATGTTAATTTGTGTATATTGAGTTATTTATTTATGTATATAATTTTGCAGGGAGAACTCTAGGATGACCATAGTTTCTTTTATATTCACTGTGTATGCGAGTTGTGTAAACTGGATCGAATATAACCGGCCACCTGTGTCGTTGTTCGTGATAGTTGTTATTGAAACCAGGGACATTGTGCGCAAACCAATAAGCTTTAGTGACCCCTTCTCAATTATCCCAACCAATACAAAAACAATATCCCGCTGACCCCCTAGAAAGTGATACATTATCTCAAGTTGTTGTTTATACACCAACAAGTGTGCAGGGTGAAAATAATTAATGGTCTATCTTTTATTCTCTTATGATATGATTGTATGCTCCAGTTGTTTACATATATTTTTTAGATTTTACAGACATTACGTGTATATATGTGTACGTAGAACTGAACTTGCATCTGATAAAAAGATCAACCATACATTTGATGTTTTGACTGATTTTTTATATTTAGTTCCAAATGTTATGATATTGTGGGAAAAAATATTTATAGCAACTATAGACTATCATTTATTATATCATTCGCATTTAATACACATGTCGAAGATGTATAATTTAACAATGGAACATTTTACTCTGTATGTACCTCAATATGAGATAAATAACGTGGGAGTTACAAATGTCAGTACAAATTGCGGGTAAATTTCGGTGCTAATATTGTAACAAAGGTAATTTATAAATGTAGAGAGCCAGTAAAAATAAATCTGTACAATACAGCTAACGAGTTTTATTTTGCCGTGTGTGTATGTGTGAAATGGATTACATTTGGACGATTAAATTCTGTGATTCAGCTTTGGTGCGACCAAACAACCAAGCCAGACAGTCTTAAGTTAACACTTATTATTGTACCGTAAGCGAAGCGAAGTGTATTTACTGAATATTTTGGGAACCAGACCAGACAAAACAGATAATACCCCCTGTAGATCATCATAAACATACGTGGGAATCTGGTATATCTGTTAATTAGCTGTACGCTTTGATATCATTACATTAGTCCTTGTCTTTATCTGAAGCCACCCCAGCAGTATCTCGTGACTTAATTGATTTAGTCGATGTGACTGCACACTTCAGTTTAGATAAGCCAGATCCCATAGGTGCACATAATAGGCAGATAAATCACAGAGTTAAATAGTTATAGATAGAATGTTGAAATGATCCCTGTGCATCTTGATAGAATCTCTTTGTGTTAGGTGATCTAAAGTGACATCAAACTACTCATTAGACAGAACCAAATTACAAAATTTAAGGAAGATTCCTTAATTAAACTGGCTGCATAACATCTTTTCTAACTCAAGTCACAAAAGATTACTCACACTGGCAGTGTAAAGCGGCGATCATCTTTCTCTGTGGCGAGCAATTTAAAAATAAAATATCATTTCTGTGAGGTAATCTATGCATTGATCAAGACTATAAATTTTTTCCAATATAGATAGGAACCGAACAATGTTCTTTTCCATACGGAATGCAAAAATTAGTTCCAAATTATTTCTTTTTCCGTTTCAAGTTAAATTATGAAGAAGTATAAAATTAAGATTTACGTGGATTCATTCAGGATAATTTTTGATACATTTAGGAAAGTGTGTATGTATATATCGGTGCTGGAGGACATTTATAACTGTTGGGGCCGTTAGAGACACAGACATTACAGAGATGATGCACATTTACAAAATAACATGCTCCTTTTTCATGAATAAATAGCTTGAGACCGAAGACACTCCAGGCTATCAAATCATTTCGAATTCAAGCTGGTGACAGAAAGAAGAAGCAGGTTGCTGTGTTAAGAATGTGGAATCTTATGTCTTGTGCCCATTGTTAGTGACATGCCCGTGGGGTGAGCAATGCCAGTGCAGATGCCTACTGACAGCCCGTTCTGCCTTATCTGAGGCAAAGGGCTGGCACAACAACATCCTGTCCCCACCCCGAATACCCCCGGGACAACAACTATCACTCTCAATTTAAAAAAATCTTTTACCTTTTTGTGTCTTTTTCCCATAAAACAAGTGAAACCTCTTCTTTACCTGTGTAATTAATTTACAGTAAATCACCCTTTGTGGTTAATAAAATTACGGGGGTTTGGGGTAACAAGGGTATGAAGAATACCACACACATTGTTCAACAGGTGAATGGAACACTTTGTGTAGGTTGAAGTCACGTTATTGCGTGGCAATCAGATGAAATTATGGAAATGAATTGACACAATTACTTGACAACTTTACAAATACAGAACCAGCTCAAGCATGTGCAAAAAATTCCAGAATTTTGTTAATTCTTGCAACGTCTGGTGAAAGATGGTACTAAACAGCAAGTCAAGTGACAAAAATGTACATGTAATTAAAATTTGCTACATGATTTTTGGGGCCTTGGAACGATAAACGTAGGTATGCTATAAAATGAAAAAAAAAATCATTACGCATTTACAATCTGAAATTTTATGCAAAAAGTAAGTGCTATTTTGCTCAACTTTGAAAATTGAAAACCTATTGCTAACAAAGAGAAACTATAAATGGTTACAAAGAATTGGCCTGGAACTAATTGGTGATTGAAGCGAAGGGTCAGTTTATTTATGTGTAAGACAGACATGTGGCCAGGTATGATCTGTTACAGTGACAGTTGTTAAAGTCTTCAGATCTCCACACACAGGTAAACAGATCAGATTTAAACAAGTGCTTCCACCTGGACATACAGCTTCTCAATCATGTAGCTTCATTCTCCACCAACATCTCAATGTTTTAGACTTCTAAGATTTCGAAAAGATACGAAAACTTAGACTGACATTCTATGCATTTCAATTGACCACTTATATTTGCTGAAACATCTGGCGGAATTTTGAAAATCGAAAATCGAAAAGAAATCGATTGCTTCTACTTCTCTATACATATTGTAACTACCTCAACAAACTGGAGCTTGACCTTGAACATGGTTTAGTTAGTATGAGGAATACCTCAAACATGACTGGACGCAATTACTATTTAACTTATCCATTTAATTTTTTTTAGTCCACAATGCCAGTAGATAATAAAAGGAACCATATTTCATACTGCATAAAAATTAGTTAAAAGGAAGTCTAGACAAAAACACTTTAATGCACTTGTGCTAAAATATCCTAGCTATGACACTTGCAAGGTAGGACAGGTGAAAATGAGGGTGTTCGCCATTAAACAAGTATAAATACAAAGCAGTATGTTCACATAGTACTGTCAGACTGATATGTAACCTATCCATAGTGAAAACCTTTGTAACTCAAGCAAAGGTCGATCTTCTGAAATGTAGACCCACCAGCAGTATGCTTCCTATGTCATTTGCTTGCAATAATATATCCAGTGTTTAAATATCACAGAACAACTTCTTCTGAATTTCCGGTTTGAAGAAGAATTCTGTGAAGGAATTTTTAACAAGCCGTTATTCGCATGAAATATGCAGAAGTGTGGAAATTTACTGAATTACCAAATGTCTCATTTTCACTCGGAAAATCACCTTGCTGATTGAATGGGAGAAGAGCGATGAAAATATATATCAGTAAGGTTAAGGATCACATCATAAACTACGCAAAGGATCTGTTATCTCTATGCTAGATTTGCAGGTAAATTAGGCGAGTAATAAGCCTTTAGTATTTGAGTGGAAGAGGTTAGCAAACATATGTTGATAGTTACAATGTTGCGAGATCTTACTACTTCAGGTGGTAGGCAGGATCAAAACCAGAAGTTTCGGGCACTTCTAGAGTGATTTTCATTCCATTAACTGTTCGTATGTGTACATGTACACAAGAACAACAAAAAACCCCTAATTTTTATTTTTAAACTATTCGGCAAAGGAACTTTTAAATGTGAGTGATTTCTCAAAAATGCTGAAATATTTTTTTATTGAAAACATGTCATGACATTTGAACTTTCATAGCGTTTCCTAACGTTTTCATAACCATATGAGGGAAAATGCTACGAAACGTTTAGGCATTTTTGGAGAACCGCTTTTTTAAAATAATAATTACACGCAAATCTTGCTAAAATTCCACTTCGTAATTTCTCTGGCTAAGCTGCAATCATAACATCAGATACGTAACCTGGCTTCATATGTCTGTCGAAAATTGGTCACCAAAGTACATTACACTTTGAGATCAATAAATAAAGTTGCATATGGAAAGTAGATATCACAGAATTAAATACACCTCATTATCAGTGAGTTTACATTCAACATTTTACCCTCAAGGAGGCCATATAAGGCAGGTTCACCGAACAGCGGCAGGTAAAACATCAATCTTATTGTGTCTGATGTTTTCCTGCGGAGAGGGTCAATGGTAGACAAGTGCTACTCAGAGGGAGATCCCTTACAACGATCATCTCTTTACGAAATCTTTACAACTCACCGCCCAGCTAGGGAGTGAAGAGATCCTGCAGGAAACCTGCAGCTGCATTGACCTAACAGATGGAATCTGCACTTTTCTACTTATGTGCTTTTGAAGATGTAGAATTGATAAATTGTTTCCGTTCACACGATTCAAAACTTGTCTGCACGTTGTACTGGTCTCGGTGACGATCCAGCTCATTTAAGACACGCATAACCCAGCCATGGCCGGGCAACGCGCCTCTTAACTCAGCCTAGGCTCAGTTAAGATCAGTGCATAACCCAGCCTAGGCTCATTTAAGACACCTGGGCTCAATTAAGATCCTTAACTTTAAGTTTAAACTTCAATCAAAACTGAAAG
>JBCAUI010507706.1:0-12797 GCA_038406195.1 Haplosyllis anthogorgicola | reverse complement strand
TTCACATACTTTGTGTTGGCATTACCTTACATTTCTCAGAAATAGATAAATATGGTTTGCAAATGTCATGTAGTAATTATTGTAGATAAATAAACATAAAAAATAAAAATGTAAATTTATTTATTTGTCAAAGTGTCATGTAGTAAATAATCATGTTTTAAATTTATTAATTAAATTTATCAATTTATTGTACATAATTATTTATTAAATTTATTTATTTATTGGACATCATTTTACAACTATTATTAAATTTAAATAAATAAATTTTTTAATTTATTTAAATAAATGGCTTTTTTTAAATAAATAAATTTATTCAAATAAAAAATTGATTGACTTATTTAAATTTAAACATTAGATGTAAAATGATATACAATGAATAAATAAATTTGTCTATGATTATATTTACTACATGACACTTTGACGTATAAATAAATTTACATTTTTATTTTTTATGTTCATTTATCTACAATTAGACTATTACTACATGACACTTGCAAACTGTATTTATCTATTTCTGAGAAATGTAAGCTAACACCAACACAAAGTATGTGAAAACTAACTTTCCACGACTGTCTATGCAAATTTAAACTATTTACCAGTGCGCAGCTGAGACCGGCGCGCATCTGAGACTGCTACAACGTAATAAGTTTAGGGAGAGTTAAAATTCGGATTGTGCCTTTCCTGCTAATAGTGCGCTTCTTTTTGGTAAATAATTAGTCCTTAGTTTTAATACCACCATATTACATATTCCTTTTAGATGTGAGCTTTCAATGTACTCTTTAAGATGTTTGTAAAAAAAATTATAGATCAATTTCACTTAAAAGGCTTTTTGGAAAGGTTCCATTTCAATGTGATATTTTGTATATAATTGACACTTTAGTCGTCTCTTCAAAAAAAACCGCATCAGTTGTCTTTGTCTAATGAAATTAGATAAACGGAAATGAGTCTCAAGGAAACGAAACCTGAGGTGAAGTGGTCCGGAACATCTTGATGTCCCAATTATTTTAACATCTTACACATCTTGAATAACCACGCGATCACATCAATAGGCTTGTCCCAGCTGAAACATAGTTCGTCTGGTCACTTTCTTTGTTTACGTTTCTTAATGGATCTAGGGGGTCAGTGTTATCGATTTAATCAATTTATGCACAACTTTTGTCTAGGTTATGATATCCTATTTTTCGTTTCTCAATTTAAGAATTTGCAAAGCGGAAAATGCTGTTGGAAACTTCGTCAGATGTGTAAATAAATAAATAAATAAATAAATAAATAAATAAATAAATGATCAGAAGCATTTTATCTTAGTTGAGGCAAGTTTAATACCAAATAGAGGAGGGAAAGTGTAATGTAAACATAAGCGAAATAATTACGACAAAGATTAAAATTAAAACACAATGTCTTTATTTAAACAGGTTAAAACGTTTAATTGTTAAGAGATTTGTCCGTCCCGATAAAGACTAAAAAGTGTAAATACTTTGATAAATAACAATGCTAGATGGCTGAAGTTCTTCTTTACTTTACTTTGTTATGAATTTTTTGGAGAATCTGACAATCCACACATTATCTTCGATATAAAATTTTAAAAAAAAAAAATGTTGAGGTGTCGACAGAACCTGACTAAATATGTTTGTTTCGTTCTGACCCAGAGATTTACCATCTCAATATGCGGTGTAAAAATCTATGCAATTGAAAAAAATCCGTGTAATTATATTATCATCTGTGATTTTTCATAAAGATACATTTTATCATCGTTTCCTATTTTATACTATGTACACATATAGTCCCGTCTTTTTATTTTTAATTGTCAAGAGACGTCAAGTTTATTTTCCGTTTTGCCGATAGTCTGGGAACCAGGCTTGTACGTTGCTACCGTTCAGGGAGACGTTGGACTTTGGATCTGCAGAGATTGTCGAGATATTGTCGGGTTTTTGACCCTCAGATCTTCCGTATTCAGAATCCATTCTTTTCTTTTCATCCTTTAAAAAGTTAAAACAACAATATGAAATGAAATTACGTCTATAAAATGAAGACACAGATTTTGCACAAATAACACCGAAATTCCTACTTTTCCAAAAAGAAATGAATTTCATTCACATTGTCTGTAGATATCTTACCCGTCTCACTTTCCTTTCACGCAAAATAAGAGCGAGAATAAGTATGGCAACAAGTACGAGACACACAACTATGATTATTGTTATGGTTGTAGTGACGTCGTCTTCCGAAAAACTCTCGGCTCTGTAACGAAAATAGAAAATGTTATTAAGTTTCTAAATCGTGAACGTAACTGATGCGGTTCCTTATCTGAATGTAGGATATGAAGAAAAGTACTAACAAAACTGATGTTGTTCAAAAAATATGAGCAGAACACCTAGGGTACTCAGGTGATCATTTTCCACGGCTCGGCGTTACCTTTTACTTTCCCGAATGATCCTAACGCTTACGCTTAAAGAACTTTGAATAGCGGTTTTCTTTGTGAGCAAACTTGACAGAACAAAGCGGGACAGTAGGTTTCATTTTGTTCCCAAGACAATAAATCCTATGCTGCAATACAAAATGAAGTAAGCAAAACCATAGGCACTTAAAAAGCGAATGTTCCTGAGCGAACCTGAATTGGCACAAGCCTCCGGAGTAAGTGTCGTGACAGGTGCAGGTGAATTCTCCGTTGCTTCCTACAGCTTCGCAGGTTCCGTCATTTTGACAGGGAGAGGCATCACAGATACCATTGGATAATTCTAAAAAAGTAGTACAATTTCAGTAGTCTTTAAATGTTGTAAATAGTGAACAGTTTGGTTTGATTTGACGCTCAATCGACATTTTAATGTTCTCATCAAAGTATTGTTTTTAAAATAAATGGATTTCACAAACGATTCTGATCATTCCAAACTCACTTGTGAGAGTAAACTGCCTTATGTTGCCACCTCCAGTGTTGCTCGATACATAAGCTTCAGCATTCAGGTCTGTTCGGCACAGGGTTTGAGTTTCGGAATCGACGTTAAGAGCCAAATAGATCGTGTTTGACACTTGACGGTATCTCTGAAAGAAGAATCACGCAAAAAGGTACACAACAGGCTGTACATTTCTTCGTCTGGCCATTGGCGCTCGCCCCTCCAACGGCCCAAATTTCTTTCATTTTCATAGCGTTTTGAAGGAAAATATTATATAAAAGGCTGAGGTGTAGCTGAGGCGCCGACGCGCCCCCTTCAACGAGAAATCCTGGATCCTTCCCTGCTGGCAATTACGATTATCTTAAGATTAGAAATGTCGAGCACAGATGGATGACGTCCAATCATTTGTACATTGGGGATAAGACTGTCGAACTGTTCGTCTATTACTGTGGCAGTTTTTTTCATCAGCACTGTTTAAAACACAACCTGGCATTCTATTTAGTTTGTACATATATTTTTAAAAAACAGAATACAAGTCCATTGCTAAAAATCCTTGAAAATCTTGACTTCACTTACAGCACAATAGAAGCGCATGACTCCAGATCCAACATTAAGGTCTCTGTACGCGAGGAGCAGGTAGTGGTCGTTGGTGTAGTCGTCAGCCTGACCCTGTCCTGGAGGCAGATGGGGAGTCACTGAGGCATCCCAGTTGGTGATACAGGTCAGTACTGTGTGGTACGGCTTCTCTGAAATAAGAATGAAGTATATTGTAATGTTCTAATGCGTGGAACAAAACGGATAAGACACTCTTCAAATAGTTTATAACTGTACTGGGATGTCACCGTCATCTCAGACTTTTATCGGGCAGCGTTAGCGCTTTCGCTTGTGCAACCCCAAATAATCACCAAGATTATTGTTACGGGTTAAATTTCTGTTGTGTGTGTACGTATTCAAATGTGTGCTTACGGAATGTGTGATCCCCAGAGTCAGCACACGTATTTATGGTGATTCCGTTCCCATTGATTATAACATAAGACTCCTGGTTTCCAGCGCATTGGTTATAAACACTAGAGCTCTCCGAATAGACTGCTTGATAAGCTCCCTCTATCAATGGGCACTTGTATCCATCATTGTAGTTACCAAACAGGCTGCCAACGCCAAAGACACCGTTGTCAACATTCTCCAACCAAACTGTAAAAATTAAAGTGTAATCAAAGCTAATTATTGATTGTAACAAGGCTATTTAGATAAGCACATCACTTGTTGACTGCAGTGCGGAAAATCTGCGCTATCCCCAGATGTCTAAGATCAGTCAGTAGAACTAACGCAACCTACACAAAAAACCGACTCACATAACTGACTTCCAAGGCAATTATAAATTAAGTATATTGATCAACTTATTATCCGTAACTGATTACAATTTTGTGATATGACATTACAATTTCATAATGTAACTTTCACTAGAATAATAACACAACGTTCTTTTGCTTGTTTTCTCTCGAAACGAACCTGCAAATTTGACATTTTGCTTTTCAAATCCCTATCTAAATCTAATTCATTGACGTACACAAGTAAAAAGGAAAGGAACAACTCACCTCTCGGTTGTACTCTTAAGCTGATCTTTTTGTTGGCATCAGTAGCTGCGTTATAACTGTTCATGTAATCCCGACAAGTATTTTCCGTGGCCACGTTGAAAATTCCCCCTAAAATATTCAGAAGCATCTAAACATAGAAAGAAATCTTGTATTTGCAAAAACAAAAAACTTGCAAAAGATTTATAATTATGAAAGACACTTCATGGCTCATATAATTTGGAATCAGTATCCTTTGTCCTGTATTTGCTAAAGCAGGCGCTTTATTTTGCACAGGCAAACAAACGAAATTTTACACAACTACAGAACGAGTCAACTGTCTGGATTGCTTATTTCAAAAAGTTATTTTAAAAAAGTAAGAAAACATAAAATAGGCATCTTGCTGCATATTTCCTAGACATGTGCAGTGAGAACACTTACTTGCGGTTTCGTATCTGACAATCGCTTTGTCGTTAACACTGCTGATTGGTGCCATGTAGGCGTAACACGTCAGCTCTCCCGGCACCTCACCCATCGCGTAGAAGTAGAAGGACGAACCAGAACTGCCGGAACCAATACTGTTAGTTACTGATACGGTACAGATTTGTTCACCTAAAAAGAATTTTTTACAAATAGTCAAATAAAATATAGTGTAGACATATTGCTACTGAAATTTCCATACATAAATCTTGCACAACTTCACTAGTTTGCTGGTCAGCAAGATATTTGATAGGTTAGATGGGCTTCTACTGAAAATTTGTGGAATTTAGGGAGACTGAACGTTGTATAGGCTGTGCAATGTTTGGATTTATTTTGGTGTCTGTTTTTCTTTGTCTGGAACCAACATTAAACCATTTTTGGTGCCGCTTGTGCACAAGTTTATGACTTGGATACTTGAATACTGGACCTTAAAGGCCAGGGATTTGGTCCAATGTGGTTAATTGTTTTGTTTTTTTCACATGGTGATTCGAACTCTCAATGCAGCGTTGATCTGGTCAGTGAAGTCAGGGTCCCTATCATTCGGCCAGACCAGGATTCATCAGTCTTAAAGGTTTATGCAATTTATTGTTTTCGTTTAAATAACAAAAAGTCTTACTTATCAGCGGCTTGTCGCTTTTGCTCTTGTAGATTCTTCTGTTTATAGCGCTGCTGAGCATTTCGTCATACATGATCTCGAGTGACTCGATGCCACTTGAACTGTACTGCACAAACCAAGTCGTCTCGAAACCGTTGGGGAACGTGCAACCAGCACTCAGCCTTTGACCTGAACAATTAAAAAAATAGACTTGTTAGATATTGAATACACGTACCAATTAAACATCTACTGGTCTTTTATTTCAATTACATTGTTGTCTGAAGTAAAAATTTCTGAAACAAATTTCATTTGCACTCAAACTTGAAATGCCAACTCATGAAATTTTATCAAGTAGAGAACATTTTCAAACAAAGCAATTCCATGTCTTTCCAATGTTCTGAATATAATAAAATAAAAAAAATTTCTGTCTCTGTTCTGTTATTAATCTATTGAATGAGATTCATGCACAATATCCAGTGAGTGATTGTAATCAGCGCTTCACATTAACACTGACAGTGCTTTCAATATGTAGATATTAAATAGTAGCGCTGTTCTTCATTTCATCGATTTAAAAATACATGAAGTAAAGACAGAAAGTGGCTTACGAAGAAGTGTGAGATACATGACACTGGATATGGTGTTGCTGAGTCGTGTTGGGGCCTGCGCCGGGTCTATCAGTATCTCGTCTGGGTTCGATTGTTCCGAAGATATTGACAGAAGAATCTCATCTCCTTCAATTTGATAATTCTAAACAAAAATGTGTACAATATATTGTACGTTTTTAATCAGTAAGAATGTTTCAAACAGTTTAGGGCAATGGACATTTAGGTTATTATGGATGAAAACGGCTACCCAAACGAAATCACAACAGGAAGTCTCCATAGTATCATACCTTGGTTACTATCCTGAAACTATTTGCCTTTTTGAGTTATACAAGAACTGCACAAGATCTAAATATGGGATGGTAAAAAGAGATTCAAACTTACAGTGGCGTAGTACCAGGGCCTTTTAAGATTGAGATTTGCAGGAGGATCTTGGTCGGCCAGAAGCAGGAGATTACCAGCATCATTCCTTCCAAGAAGAGTCCCGGGAAATTCTGAACCAGTCACACAGCTCAGGGTTGTGTACAATGGAAGAGCTGGAAAGACATAAAATGACACAAAATTTCTCCAGTTAATACTGAAACTAGTTCCATTATCAATCAACCTATTGAAATCAAAGACCTTCATTTTATAAGGTTCAAGCATTGACAACCTAAAGTTCTACAGAGAGGAAAATACCACCTCCCTGAGACTAGTGAAGACTCGTTTTATATTGTTTACTGGCAGTTACACAGGTCATAGAGCTAAACTTTTTCACAACGTTTATGCCAATTAATGATCTATTTACTGTACGCTTTGGTTGTATCGGTTGATGGGTAACCCCGGGCTGCTCTGTCAGCCACGTAGTCGTCGCACTGACTTGCATCGAACGTCATCTGGCTTCCAGCGATTCTGACCGTAGCGATGTTATTTGTCCCGGTACCAAGGCACCTCAGGTTACCATTGTAGCCGTACACAACACGGTATGAGCCGTCGGTGAAGGGACATGTCTCCGTCTGCGGGAGAGATAAATCACCTGAAAAGAAAAGATGATAAATCTAAGACCAATGGAGTGTATAACTTTCGATATTCTGGTGTACACGATATGCCTCTAAAAGTCATCTCCGATTAAGATACTCTTGTCCATCCGTTAGGTTGTTTCCCAGCTTTAATTTTTTAATTCACCCAAAAACCATTGTTGGCATATCCAGCATTTGTCACTAATCTACAAGCTCTTGTGCAGTTTGATAAAAATCCACCTACCTGGTTTGTTACGAATGAGCCACTTTGCAGCAGCTGATTCAATGAGACATTCGGAGGGAGAAACTGAAATAAACAGAAAATTTATCTTGTGATACAGAGATAGACCTGTGACAATTTTTAAATCATTTTGAGCATTTAAATTATTTGTACTATTGGAATAAAGCAACTTGATATCATAAAAAAACCATCCTTTCAATACACTTCAAATAACGTTGAGATAATAGAAAATAGGTTCTCAGAACTACAAATGGTCAGTTCAAGAAAGGTTTTCAGTTCGTGAGCATATTCTGCGGACTTGGTTTCAAAACTTTACAGGATAAAGTTGAATAATTCGTTCAATAATTCGTTTTTAGTTTACATAATAAGGTCAACATGTAATTGCGTTTTTACCTGAACCAGGAGATCTTTCGTCTTTCAATTCATCACGGTGGATCATGGCGACTCCGCTGTCAGAGGGGAACAACTCGTTGCAGATGATAAGTCGGAGGTTTGAGTTTGAAAGAGACTGCCGCTCGCCCACATATCGTACGCCTCTACTGATACTGTTTGAAGACACGCACTCCTCACCTAGAAATGTGTAAAGTAACGTCCTATGGTAAATATTCCTCGTGCAAATGTTTATATCTATGTGTGAAGGTCGGTGGATCGGTGTGTATGTTGGGGGTAGGGTAGACTCAGGAAGACTACAATAGAATCTTCCATTTTGCTGAGATGTTTTAGGTCGTTTAAAATCAGAACGTTGTCATAGAATTGTATTAAAGCATTAAAAATTGAAAGACAAGGATTTCCTTATCTTCGTCGTTAACCAATTGGTTATCATTGTTGTAGTTTGTTACGTTGTCAAATTTGTGTGAGTGGGTAGATGAATATGTAAGTGAGTTAGATCAAGTTTAGGCAACACACTTACAGCTTTTGGCGACATAACTACCAGGAGTGACAACATTGAGGTTGAAATTCACGTATCTCTTGCAGGTATTTGAATCAGTAAATGTCATAACTAGTTCCTGCTGTTCTGTATCCGTCTCTGCCCACCACATGTATTGAGAATCAACGATATTGGAACCTAAATTACATTGCCCTGAAAGAAAAAGAAAAATAATTTATCACTTGTAAATGAGGCCGTCATAATTCTTTACAAGGTTAAGATTTATATGAAGCAAGTAATTATATTCATTGAATATAATAGTGGACGAGACAGTGTCCTCTATTCCTGTCAGAGGCGTCGGACACTTTAGTGGACACTTTTTAACAAAAGAAATCGACCCAGACATAAATTATATCTCCTGAATGCCTTTCAGTAATGAGCTTTATACTTTACTTCTGCTTTAATTTCGATTCAGGTAAATCAATTTACAATTCCACTTAATTAACTTAATATCACATACTGTACATAGAATTAAACAACGTTATTTTTAAAGAGAGTGACTTTGCAAAACGGAGTTGACATCACGATTTATTTGCTTACAGATATTCTCGTCCAATGTTGTTTAACAATTCGTGAGAAACATTTTATTTCAATACATTAGTATCCAATTATTATAGTTATTAAACTACATAGCCTTGAGTATTCAACATTTTTCTTCATACATGAAAAAAATCATCAATGTAACTAGTATTTAATACTTTACCTTTTGTTACAGGACTATTGATCATCTGAAATGTTTAATAATAGTTTAATTTGAATAAAACGTTTCTTTTCTGAAAGTATTATCGAATATGTTTTTTTCCTACAGGTTAAATAAATATAACAAATTAAATATGCAAAATTTTATCAAAATTATATGTAATGTAATGTAATGTAATGAAAACTTACCAAAAGTAAAGGTACTAATACTGTTATACATTTTGTACAAAATAGTCCTCGTGTTAATAAATCCATAGTTGGTTCCTACTTTTACACTACCCCAAGGCAAGATTCTGTTCCGTTATCACTGACTTCTATCGGTAATGATGTTCAAAACGCCTTTTTGGGCTGCGATACCTTGGGGTGGGGCAGTACCGAAAACCCCCACTGAATTTGGCTACAGACTGTAAAGGGAAAAGAACTGACAAGGGTAAATCGTGAGGACAAGGGCTGCATAAATAGTTGGGTAAACAAGAGGTCAACTTTACTTACAAACCTGTATGTACAAAAACGAAACAGGCGACTCGAGCTTAGTAAACAGAGTACCGCCAAGCCTAGAAGAAAACAAACATCTAATGGCCTAACTGTTTGTAGTGCTTTACATGATGTTTTTTGTTATTCGACGTATCAGTGTGTTCCAAGTCTTACCCCATAATTCTACACCGCGGATTTCATACGGTTTTATCTTTTGAGCTGGAACAGGGCAGTACCAGATTATACTCCAGAAATGCACTCACTATTATGACGTTCACACACACACACACACATACACACACACACACACACGCACACACACACACACACACGCACACACACACACACACACACACATCCATTGTTCATCGGAAGAAATGAAAGGGCCTGGCTTCATGCTGTGCTTTTTGTTGTAATATGCGTGCACCCGCTCACTCAGTAAAAATTCCACTTAGGCTCATTCACTTCAATTTTAAATTTAGGAATATATGAGGAAATGATATAAGTGCGCAAGTGTCCATGCACGCAGGTAGATACACGCACGTCCCGCTCCTCCTGCATGCTGTAAGCTGCCTCTCAGTACATGAGTACTCACTCTGAGATACTCACCCCAGTCTGGTACCAGCAGCTGAATAGACCACATCTCTTCCAGCTTTCTGAAACAAGTAGCCCAACAAATAACTGTGTGTAAAAGGATTGTTTGTCTTTTCCTGAGACATCTGCGTTAATGGAATTGCGCTAGGAACTTTTCCATCGCAGTGGAAACATCGTCACTCTTCTCGAAAATACAAGCACATTGTGAAATTCTATTTTTCGTAGTCCCGCTGATTTCCTTCGTTGTATGATAAAGGCAATGAGGTCAACATAGATTTTCATGAATTTGGTCTGCTTTCCCATACCATTTAACTTCCGAGCAAAGGAGAGCCACTGTTTGAATTTCTAAAATATTTATCGTATTGTTCTGTTTCATTGCATTTTAATTCTATTGGTGTAGGTTCATTTTGAAGGTCTATCATAGCTTTAGCTAACATAATTGCTTTAGCTAACATGGGCAATATTTAGCTCTCTAGAGGAGAGGGGTTTTGCCAGTGCAACTTCCTCCCTTATTTGTTTATAACAGAGAATCATCATGAATAATTTCGGTAAATTGCTAAAATTATGAATCATGAAAATAGTGGAAGATTTAGGTCAATAATTCAGAATATGGGTCCCCCATGTTAAAGTAGCTTTTAAATATGTGTGTTTGTGAACACTTAATTGATTGAAAGGGAAAAATCTTGATTTTATCAACAAGGAATCGTCTGTGTTTTACGTATTGACAGTAGCATTGAAAAATGTTGTGGATATCTTGCCAAATTAATTTAAACGTCTGTTCTTAACTCTCTGATCTCCCCTGAAAAACCTGTTCACAATTTGATAATATCATCAGATGCCCTTGTAAGGAAAAAACATGGAGACGTTTACTTAACTTAACAATAGTGATATTAATTTGTAAAGCAGATTAAATACGGACAACTGTACATTTAAACATACAAACAAAAACTACAGTATTACTTTGCAATGTTAATTTAATAATACAAATAGTTTAGATACAGATTAATACTTAACTCATTACATTGATGCTTGGACGAAATGTAAAAAAATGAAAGTGTGAAAATGTTTTACTTTATATTGAGAGAATAGTGTTCTGTATAAGTGAAGAAATATTTTTTGGTAATTTTAGCATGTGTATATATGGGGTATTATGTCATTTCTGAAGTCCAGCTTCACTAGTTTCGTAACACATACAAATGATATTATTCTGTGCAATATTGCTGTTAACAAATGCTGATTCGGTGAGGAATGGGAATATAACAATGTTAAAGGGATACAAGTACAAGTACAAGTACAATTCAGCACTAGAATTACATCTACACGTATAACAAAAAAATAGTGTAAAAACCTACCATTTCTCTACTAAATATATACATTCAAATTTACAGACAAATATATATATATTTACAATTAGGAGTTTAAAAGTTATCTATCTTCAGATTGCCATGATATCTTCTGAATTACAGTGCCGTGTACTAATCATATTTCAAAGTCGTTTTCGTACTTTCGATCTTATGTGTTTACAGATTTAAATTGATTCTATTTTAACAAAAAGAATGGTCATTTCATGTATTTACATTTTCATGGTGTATTGGGGGAATTAGCTTATCAACACATGGGAGGCTTTTCGAAATTAATTTTTTCTTGTCTAATTAAGCTAATTGGCCTAGTAAATTAATTTTCTTGTCTAATCAGGAGAATTAGGCTGTTAGCCTAGACAAACAAAAAATTGTTTGGGAAAACCTCCATTGTCCTCCCCATAAAGAGCTATCGACAGCGTCGTGCTTTTGATTTGGACACAGAGATTTCTACCAATTTACAACATTTACAACATTTTTCATTTTTCACAGAAACACAGCGGTAGTTCCATTGCTACAAAAATGATTATTTACATCGACTGTAGGAACCTTTGGTACCAGTTTGTTAATCTCTAGCTTAATTTTTTAAAAAATCGACACGGTTAACCCGCCCAAAACGCACATAAAATGTAGAAGTATTTACTGCAATGTACAAATAATGAGGCATTAGAGAAATTTTCTACTTCTCTTCAGAGTCGTTGGACATCCGTTTCAACAAAGCACCAAATGGGACACAATGATAATGAAAAAATCAATTTACTAAATGATTTTTTGGATTTGTCCCTGATAGATTATCTTTTTTGTGACAGCTTGTAATCTGCTTGCCACTGTTTTACCACACCAAACCCATCCTCCTCTTGGAACGGTAACTTCCTAAATGAAGACGGTTCCTCTCGCCTTATCGCACAGAGGATTACAGCAACGATAGTCGCGATAACAATAAATGCTCCGACTCCGACTAGTGAGTAGATCAGCACGTAATCCGGGTCGTCGTCATCTGTCTGTGCGGCGGGCGCAGGGTTTAGGCAGGTGTCAGCGCGACAGACCAGAGTTCCGTCTGCAATAGAACAAACAGCATGACTCTACATCCGTTACGTCAGTGATAATTTCTTGAAACTTAAAAAATATAAAATCATCATTACTTTCTCCAATTAAACATCAAAACTACCGTATTCCAAATTATCACAAGACAATGTGTTAACTTAAGTTGTGCCCTTTAACGCTTACGCCGCCTCATTCGACTTTCGTCAAAGAAATAAAATACTCCAAATCGTAACTTATTTTCTTCTAAAATCCACTCCAAAATTGTCACAAATTGTCACTACCATCAGGACCCAACCATGACAATAGACAATTACCTCTTCTCACCCTA